>PVJH01027188.1:0-29044 GCA_004026705.1 Nesogale talazaci | reverse complement strand
GGATAGGGAGGGGTAGGGTAGAGGATGGGCAGGTAAGGGGGAGTGGCTGTTTGCAGAGATTAGAGAGCAAAAGCACCTGCCTCAGCAGTGAAAGCAGCCGACTAGATAGCGAGCAGCCATCTGCTTGCAAGAGGTAAGCTTAAAGTGGTTCCATCATGATAGGAGCCTGTGGGGAACAATTATGAGAAGGTGATTGGCACTCATCTCCAGCTGACAAGGGTGAAGGCCTCTCTCTACCCCAGAAACCCAGTCTTCATCCATGAGAATAGAGGAATGGTGGGGACACCCTCTTCCCATCCTCGCCTTCCCACAGTCAGCCACCTGCCACCTGTGGTTCCAGGGAGCTGCTCACCAGGACTGCGTGGGAGAGAGGGTTGGGGGAAGACCTAGACTAGAATCTGGAAGTTCAGAAGCTGAATGAGGCATTTGCGCTCAAGGTTGTCTCCTACTGAGTGGGGAAGAGGCGAGGCCTGTGTGGGAGGCCGCCCTGCCTGCAACTGCGGCGTGGGAAAGAGAAGCTCCGCCTGCAGGCTTGTTCTGCAAAGAGAGTACACCCAACGGGGGCTCAGTGTGCACTCGCTAATCACGGCCCTGCCTGCCCAAGCCCCTCCCCCACCCCAGCACCCAGATTGCAGCTTAGCCGCCATCTCCTCTTGGAAGTGGTTCCAGAGTCCATGGATCAGGGCTGGCCACCAGTGACCCTCCAGGTCACCCAGCTTCTTCTATTCCAGCTGTACCTGGGCGGGAGGAATGGGCAGAGGAGAGCAGGGTGCAGGGTTGGTGCTCCCACGTGATCCAGGATTCCCGGGGTGCCTATGTCCTCTGTGTCCTTATCTGTTCTCCTGGCAAGGTCAGGCCACATGGAAAGGCCAGCCGGGGGTGCTGGACGTGTGTCTCCTCTTCTCCCAGACATGCACCACACCCCATGGGTCAGAGGTCCTTGGTAGTCGCTAGATGAAGGCAGCTCAGAGGTTGGGGTTCAGTGACTTTAGAAACAGGCAGACCCTGGGTTCAAATACTATTCTAGTCTCAGGAGCTGCCTGGGTCCTGTCCACTCTGACCTTCATGGTCCTTTATAAAATGAGTAGACATCATCAGATTTCATGACGCCTGGGCGTTGTGAAGGTCAAGCAAATCCCCACATGGTACCTGGGACCCAGAGTACCCTCCTTGAGTTCACCGGACAAGGGGACGGACGGCCCCACAAGGTGATGGAGCCACAAGCCCAGGTCAGGGGCAGGTTGACTGTCATGCGCCCTCTTTTCTCCTTCCCTTCGAGGTGCTGCCCAGATCGGGGGATGTGGCTCCTAGCCTTGTGTGGGAACCCTGTCTGGGGGTTCCCTGTCAACCTCAAAGTGCCGGGCAGCCAGGTCCTCCTCCGTCAGATCTGTGAAGCCTCCCAGTCACCTAAAAGTGACCGACCCCCAGATAGAAGGCTGGTGCACGCTCTGTGCCCTCTGCCTGGGTCTGCTTTCCTCCTGCTCTTCCTTACAATGCCTGTGGTAGGCGTGCCTCCCGGGAAGACAGTCTCTGCTGACTGTGCCCTCCACCAGGCGGGCCTGCGTGCACAAGGAGAGCTGGGACGCACGCAGTAGAGTGGGTCTGAAACCCAGCCATTTGGGCGCACATTTGAGTGATCTTAACATGGTCAAAATTCTTTGAACCTAACCGGCTGTCCAGTGGTCTTACCTCTGTGCCTTCCCGTGAAACCAAATGAGTTTGTGTATGAGAACTATAAACATTTCCTTAATTCTGAAATAAAATCCCACAGGACATTATCCAATTTAACCTCACTATGTACCTTCGTCCAAATGTTACCCTCCCCCCAACGCAACCATGCTCCGAGCTCAAATCCCACCCCACTGTGCTTGCCGGACGCTCATCTCTATGCCAGTAGGGATCAGTGAACTGGGTTTGATCCTGGCTGGAAGCTCATCTCCATGCCAGTAGGAATCAGTTCTACTTTTAATGATACCCCCAGTTTCACCTGTAACCCCAACCCCCCTCCACAGTCCTTCTCTCAGCCTAATGCAGCCCTGTCCTCCCCCTCACCGTCCGAGGCCTGATCCGTCCTTGACCTCCCCATGGTTCTCACGAGCGACCTGCACTCGGCCTTTAGAGGTCAGCTCGTGTCTGGATGAGCAGTGTTCATCCACCTCCAGAGTGCACGTGCGCAAACATCCCCCCCTCCCCTACCTTAGGAAGAAGTGGGGGCAGTCTCCCTTGTGGGCAAAGTATAGGTGGACAGATGTGGCAGTTACATAATCTCCTATCAATTCGAGTGAAGGGGTGGGGTCTAACCTATCAATCATGTCATAGCCAACTATGCTGGCCAATCAGGGCATGGTCTTCTCCTGAGGATCCTGGGTATTTTGTCTTCCTCCCTGTACCACATTCTCCAGTTGACCAGCCACATGGGGCTACGCTGATGGAGCCAGAGCCCTGGAGCTGGAGGAGCCGTGTGGAGACCTGTGCCAATGTCCAGATACTTCCACTGCCACTAGATCCACAAGACCATCTACCCACTGGCCTGTGATCTTCCTGCATTTGGCATCATTGCATGTGCTGCGTGAGTCTAAAGAGGTATTTATGAACTAGTATCAGACATATGGGCTAATATTGTACTTATGGACTTGACCTGGGCTGGGATGGGATGCTTGCACAATATACAATTGCTCTCTTATATAAAGTTTTCTCTTTATATACACAGATATACTGGATTTGTTTTTCCAGTCAACCCAGACTAACACAACAGGTAAATCAAATGGTTCTTGCCCCTCTTATGGGGCAAGTCATTCTCTCATCTGCCTCTGCGTATGATTGATGAATGAATGCAGGACCTAGTCTAGCTGTGGGTCAACTGGGTGCCCTGGAAGGGTCCAGAGACCCAGCCAGGTTCAAGGACTGTCTCCCAGGGCTTTCTGGAGTCTTGCTGATGATCAAGCCTTCTTGTGTTGACAGGAGAGCAGGTGAGGTGGTGACTAATGCTCCCAGGTTACTCTGAACCTTGCCATTTGATAATTCCTACTGGTCCCCCCTGGCATCCGAACTCATCTCCCCTCTCTCTTGGGCACTGGCACCATAAACACCTTTCTTCTTTCCTGTTCAGAGCCTGGGATTCCCTGGCAGGTGGGGTCACTAAAAAGGTGTACACCCTGTGAGTCACACTGGCCCAGGGTCCTCTGGCCCCAGATCGTAAGTCTTGCCCCCCAATAGGGATCCTTGTTTGTGGCCAGGAAGGAAGGATGTGGCTCTTTTCCAGGACCCTCTTGTCAGTTCTGACTCACAAACCTTTCCCTTCAACTATGGCTGGTATTGAGAAACCACCATTATGGAGAGATGAGAATCAGCCCACCTACGAAGGGCTGTGTGAGACTGAACCACAACCCCGGCTGGAGGGTATTATTTGACTCTGTGTACGGAGGAGAAATACTGACCTTGGAATCTGGCCCAGAGCCCACATTAGGATTCAGAGGGGGCTGACTCTCCTGCAACTCTCCCAGGACTTCCTTGCTTTTTCCTCCACATAGGCTCTCACAAGGTCAGAGCTGTGACCCCCCAATCCAGGTGGGATGCTTGCCCAGGGCTACGTTCTTCCCTGCAGAGCTTGGAGAGCCAGCGCTGTCCTGCTCACACAGGCTTTCATAGGTCCTTCCAGCCACACAGTCACCCTGGGCCTTTACATGTGCTGTGCCCTTTGCCTGGGAGAGTTGGCCCATTCTCTGTGCCTGACACAGAAAGTCTTGTAGGCACTTTGGTTTAAGGGTTGATCTGGTAACCAAAAGGCCATTGGTTCAAACCCACTAGCTCCTCTGTTGGAGAAAATGAGAGAACCTGCTTTTGCAGAGATTCATAGCCTGGGAAACTCAAGGGAACGAGCAATTCTCCTGCACCCTACAGGATTTTTGTGAGTCAGAAGTGAGTCCACAGCAGTGGCTTTGTTTGTCTGGGGGTCTGATGCTGTCTGCAGATCTTATAGGGAGGAACACCCTCAAAGTTACCCTTAAGAACATTTTTGTGGTGATGAACCCCCTGAAGAAGAGCTGTATGACTGCCAAGGAGAAGAAACAGCTGCAAACATCCGTTGATTGTCAGAATGTCCAATAGCTGCTTGAATCTCCATCAATTGGAGGGCATCAAAAATGTAACGGAGCACATCAAGATTGATATCCTAGGTAATAGTAAGCGGAAATGAACTGGTTTGGGCCATTTTGAATTGGGGAATCATGTGCATTACTAAAGTGGGAATGACAAACTGAATGGAAATGGCGTCTCATTCATCACCAGAAAGAACATTTCAAGATCAATCCTGAAGTACAATGCTATTTGTGAAAGGATAATATCATGTCACTTACAAGGAAGACCTGCTAGTTAATACAGTGTTCCAAATGTACACACTCACTACAAAGTGAATAATGAAAACTGGTGAAGAATCCTATTGACTTTATTTTGGAATTGATCAAATCATGAAGTCAAAATACATTGGTAGCTTTTGGTGATTAGAAGGCGAAAGTTGGAAACAAAAATGAAAGGACCGTAGTTGGAAAGTATGATCTTGGTGACAGAAACGCAGCTGAAGATCTTTCGATAGAGCTTTGCAAGATTAATCGCTTCCTCTTGGGAACAATCTTTTCAACAGCTGAAGTGGACCTTGGCAGGTGGAACAACCAAGAATCAAATTGGTGGGAAGAGATGATGAAGAAACTCAATATCATAATCAGCCAAAATAAGGCCCAGGGCTGACTTGGAATAGATGATGAATTATTGCTCATGTGCAAGTTTAGACAGAAGCTGAAGAAAATGAAAACAAATTCATAAGAGCCAAAACTATGAGCTCAATTACGTCTTACCTGAATTTAGAGACCATCTCAAGAACACATGTGTTGAATTGAACAGCAATGATCAAAGGCCAGATAAGTTGTGGGGCGACATCTAAAGCATCCAATATGAAGCAGGCAAAAGGTCATGAAAAAGACAGGAAGGAAAGAAAAGGCCAAAATGGATGTCAGAAGTGACTCTGCAACTTAACATAGACCAACGAAACTGAATGGAAGAATGCGAAAGTAAAAGAACCGAACAGGAAGTGTCAAAGGGCAGCTTAAGAAGGCAAAGTAAAGTTTTACACAGAATTGGGAAGAGACCTGGAGTTAGAAAAATAAACAAGGACATGGTGAGCGCTTCTCGAGCTTAAAACTTTCAAACCCGAGTTGGAATACAGAAGGTTTCTCTGGGAAAACTATTGGACGAGGCAAGACATCAGGCTTGGAGGAAGGGCTATTAACCCCTGCACTATGCGGATGACACACGTCTACTTGCTGAAAGTGAGGGGGACCTGAAGCGCTGGCTGATGAAGATCAAGGATTGCAGCCTTCCGTCCGGATGACCACCTGAGGTCAAGAAAACCCCAGTCCTCACCACATTGTGATCAATGGAGCAAAGACTGATGCTGTCCAGGGTTTCGTTTCACCTGGGTCCATTATCCACGCTCCTGGAAGCAGCAGTCGGGAGATCAAATGACATGCTGCGTTGGGTAAATCTGCTGCATGAGACCTCTGTAAAATGTTGTAAAGCCAGGATGTGACTGGAGGACTAAGGTGTGCCTGATCCAAGCGATGATAATTTTCAGTGGTCTCATATGCATGTGAAAGTTGGACATTGAATAAGGAAGACCCCAGAAAAAGCAATACCTGAACAATGGTGTTGGTGAAGAAGATAGAAAATACCACAGCCTGTCAACTGAACAAACAGATCTGTCTGAGCGGAAGTACTTCCAGAATGCTCCTTAGAGGCAAGGATGATCAGATGTTGTACTTTGGACATGTTATGAGGGGAGACCAGTCCCTGGAGAAGGATGTCCTGCTGGGTAACGTGGAGAGTGAGAGGACAAGAGGAAGGCCTTCTGTGAGCTGAATGGACACAGGGACTGCGGCCCTGGGCTGAACCATCAGAGTAGCTGTGAAGATGGTGCGGGGCTGGATGGCCTTGCGCTCTGTTGTATGTTGGGCCATCAGGAGATGGAGCGGACTCAAGGGCACCTCAGAGGAAACACCAAAAGAGAAGTGACAGAAAGCTGTCCCCAAATGCGTTGGTTGAGGTTCAAGCATTTCAAGAGAGACCGTATGATCAAGAACTGATGGTATTGGAAGAAGAAGCCCAAGCTGCACAGAAGGCCTTGGCCAAAACAAGGTTCCAGGAATCGATGACGATCAGTTGAAGAGTTTTGACACCCTGGGCAGCACTGACAGGAAGTGAGGAGGACAGTTCCTGGCCCCCGGATGGGAAGAGAACCATATCTGTGCCCATTCCAGAGAATTTGTGCCCATTCTGTCAGAATGCATAAGCTACTCAACAATACCATTAATGGCACGTGCCAATCAGATTTTGCTGAAGGTCATTCAAAAGCAGTTACAGCAGTGCCTTGTCAGGGAGCTGCCAGAAATTCTGGTCAGATGCAGAAGAGGATAGGGCACGAAGGATAGCACGGCTAACTTCAGATGGATCTTGGCTCAAAGCAAAGAATACCAGACAGATGCTTACTTGTGTTGATCAAAACAAACTGAATAACATTGTGAAAAATGAGAATTCCAGAGCATTCGATTATGATTATGTGGAATCTGGACATAGACCAAGAGGCAGCCACTCAAACAGAACACGAAGATATTGCATGGTTTAAAATCAGGAAACTTATGTGTCAGGGATGTATTGTATCATTGTGGACTCAACACAATGAGCAAATTATCTGAGAGGAATTATCTGAGCAAATTTTCTGTGAAGCTGGACTATGCAAAGAAGAATGTGGCATCAGGATTGGAGGGAGACTCATTAACCATCTGCAATTTTCAGAAGACCCAGTCTCACTCGCTTGCTGAAAAATAGAGGACTTAAAGCACTGATCGATCAAGATCAAAGACGGCAGCCTAAGAATAAATTACAACTCAGTGTAAATAAAGATAAAATCCTCACAACTGGACCAATGGAAAACATCAGGATAACAGGAAAAGGAATGGTGTCATCAAGGATTTAATTTTACTTGCATCCTGCGATCAAAACTCACGGAAGAAGCAATCAAGAAGTGAAGATGTGCTGCATTCAGCGAAGCTGCTACAAACGTCATTCTAAAGTGTTAAAAAGCATAAGGTCACCCTGAGAACTGAGAACCCCCTGACCCCGCCATGAGATTTTCATTTGCCTCACCTGCACGTGAAAACCGCCAGTGAGCAAGCAAAGTCGCAGTAGGCATGATGCATTAGAACTATGGCATTGGCAAGGAATAGTGAAAGCATTGCCAGAGAATAAAGAAATCTGTTTATAGGGCAACAGGGAAGTGAGTGAAGGGACACATTGGACAGGGTATGATATGAAAAAATAATAACAATTTGTAAATTATTAAGGGTTTGTGGGGGAGTGGGGAGGGAAGGGAAATATGGGGAGCTGGTACTGGGGGTCTAAGGGGAGGGAGGATGTTTTGAGAGTGCTGATGACAACAAGTGAGCAAATGTGGCCTGCAGACAATTAATGTATGTATGGATCGTGAGGGGAGTTGGATGAGCCTCCATTAAAATGATTTATTTTAAAAAAAATGGAGGGAGAAAGAGGAGCTTATACCAAGGGCTCAAGTAGAAAATATTGGGAAATGAAGATGGCAACGTGTGTACAAATATGGTTGATACAAATGATGTGTGGAATGTTATAAGAGCTGTAAGAGCCCCCAGTAAAATCATTGGGGGAAAAAAGAATAGCCAGGATGCTCCTTAGAATGGAGGGTGGCAAGGACTTCATTTCACATGCTTTGGGCATGATACCTAGAGGGACCAGTCCCTGGAGAGTGACGTCATGCTTGGTAAAGGAAAACGAGGATGACCTTCAACAAGGTTTGCCACAATGGGCTCAACCACAGCCATCATGAGAATGATGCAGGCCCTTTGTCCTGTTATACACAGAGTGACTGCTTCATTCTGCAGACACAGGGTGGCTATGGGTTGGACTTGCCGATACCCTGCACTCCACCCAGCTGCACTGCATGAATACCAAGAACGATGGGAGCATACGAGGAGATAAACATTCCACAGGCCTCATCAAGGACAGGGACCTTATCTTGTTCCTCACTCACCTCTATGACACTAAAAGCCTTGGTGGGGCACAGTGCTCAGAAAAAAACACTTATTGTTGTTATCATCATCCTTATTGCATTCCAGTTACTTCCTCCCACCTGGGTGCGATAGGCCATCATCAATATCAGACCACTTTAACACAGCCTTAATCTTACCCCAGTTTAAAAAGCTACACAGGCCCATATCCAACCTCAGCTCCACTCCAATTCCCACCCTAGCTCAGAACTCTCCTGAATCTGCACTTGAACTGCCATCCCTAACTGCTACCCTCCCCCCCCATCATCCAATGTAGTCCCAATTCTTTCTCGTACTTTAATGCTGACCTTAACCCCATTTTTGTTCTGATCCCGACTCCACGCAATTCAAACCCCCGATCTAATGTGAGAGGCGACCTCAGTTGCAAGCTGATCCTCTGTGGGAGAGCATCCCCGTCACACTAAATTCCACTATGAATGAGGCCTTGCTAGATCTGTAATCCCCAATCCACCCATAGTCACGCTGCTAGTGCCCCCTCCCAACCAAATGCCTGTCCTTGTCCTTGACCTTTGTCTAGTGCTCAGGTCCATCCTGTATTTAGCTAGTAGAGGCTGCCACGTACCTGGATGGACTATACTCATCGATCTCAGGATACACACACACACACACACACCAGGTGAGGATAGGCTTGGGCGGGCAGGTGAACCAAATATCTTTTTTATTTGTTTTTGGGGCATCACTGCCCTCTGGTGGTGGGAGTAGGAGGCCCAGCCTTGCTACTGGATTTGAACCTCCAACCCAGTGGGCCCCAGTCCTGCGCACAACCACTACACCCCCGGGGCTTAGCCCGAACCAAATATTTTCTGAGAACCAACGAAAATCCTTTGCAATTCCCTGCTCAGCAGGCTCCCGTGTGGTTGGTGAATGTGTTCGGGTTATCACTGGGTGTGAACGTATCGGTTTTGATGCGTAGAAACCCTGTGTCCAATGAAAGGAAACACTGCCTCGCCCCACACCCGTCCTCACCATTGTGGTCAAGCCTGAGACCATTGCTGCAGCTGCTGTGCCAATCCTTCCCATTGAGGGACCTCTGTGTTTTGCTGATCCTCTGCTTTGCCAAGCGTGACGTCTTTCTCCAGGGCCAGGCTCCTTCTGACAACATGTCTAAAGTCTAGATGAAGTCTCTCTATGCTTGCTTCTATGGAGAATTCTGATGGTACTTCTCCCAAGACAGATGTGTTTGCTTGTTCTTCTGGAAGCCCATGGTAGTCACTATATTTGCCAACACCATAATCCAAACGCATGGAGGGATGAGAGAGTCGGGACAGTCTGTCACCGCCAGGACCCAGGTTCTCTGCCAGAGTCAGACCCCGGGAGTCTTTTATTGCTTCTCAGCAACAACTGGACCACGAACAGGAGCTGGGAGCCTGTTGGGTTGAGATATAACTAAAAGGGATTCTTCACACAAAGGACTCTGGGATTGAGCACCTCATAGCATAGTTCAACAAGGATGCCAACCAGGTTCCTCTTTCTCCTCTCCCCCCATTGCAGTTGACAGCTGCTGGGGACCTGCCTTCTAGCACAGTCTCAGCCGTCAATGAGCCAAACACACTCGCTCGGATTCGTTCCCCAGTGGCTGGAGTCCCGATGGCTCTTCCTCTCACTCCCCTGCAGCGCCACGTTCCGTCGATTCTCCTGTCTGTCTTCCACCCTCTCTTGGAAGTGTGAGCGCAAAAGTCCCGAGTGTCCTTGCAGCCACGGCTAATCCAGGTGATTGATTCGTCACGGCCGTTCGCAGCTGCCCTTTGCATGCGAAGCGTCTCCTTCTTGGAAATCTTTATTCTGATCTTCTCGGGGCACATGGGGGTAGGTCCCTCGACTGCTCTGAAAGGTCAGGCGTTCCACACCGCCAGCTGCTCCTCAGGGGAAAAAGGGGGGACTTTCTACTCCTGTAAAGTGAGAGTCTCAGAATCTCCGGGGGGAGAAGGGGTAGCGCTACCCTGTCATCGGGGGTCGCTCCAGGTGGACACTGATTTGATGGCAGTGAGCTTTGGTTATTCTGATCTGCCTGGATTTCGTGACCTCTTTTTGGCTAATTCAGAATCTGAACCAAACCGTTTCAAGGGTGTCTTGGGGCTAGACTACCATACCCCCCCCCCGTGGTTTTGGCACCTCTTCCCCTCGGCCAGTGGACACCATCGGGGAAGGAGTCGTCTGATGGCGCCAGTCTCAGGCAGAATGATGGAGCTCAGCCTGGGCGGGGCCACACCAGAGGCACTTGTATGCTAACTTCCCTCGTGCGGCTCTCACGCATCTCTGCGCCCATTTTCTCCATCTTCCATAGAGAACGCACACAGACCTAGACTCCTGTGAGTGGCATGGCCTTTCCGAGGTCACAGAGCATATCCAGGCTCAGGTCGAGGGCCTGGCTTTAAAGCCTGAGCTCTGACCACCTGGTGTCACCTCTCAGTGGAGTGTCTTGCTCCCATATGGCAGAAGCACTGCTTGAGGCTCACTAGGATCCAGAGGCACTCAAGGTGCAGGAACTCATCAGGAAGAAGCTGCGGCCCAGAGTCAGGCTCAGGACCAACTGGAGACCCCCCTCTCCTTGGGAGTCAGTGAAGATGCTCACAAACTGGGACTGGTCACAGAAGACGGATGTGACTGGGTGTTTCCCTGCCTGCTGGGTTTCATTCTTCTTGACTACATGGACATTTCCCCTCAGAGGCCTGGCGAGGACCAGAGGCTCCTGTCTTGATGGCTTGACTGTGGGAAGTTGTGCTCTGATGGGTAGGGTTTAGAAGTGGGGTTCTGCTCCGGGGTGATGGTTGAGATGGGGAGTTCTTTGGGTACCACTAGAGTAGCCAGGGAATGAGGACTGTGCCCTCTTGACTCTCTCTCCAAGACCCTTGTGTCTATGATAGGACCACCACCAGCAGCAGCAGCAGCAGCAGCAGGCAGCCACGATGCAGGGGAAGGGACTGTCCAAGCAGTGGTCTCACTAGGTTTGATAATGAGTGTGTCACCTCCCACCCCTACGACCCCTCTAGCATGCCCCCTCCAGTGATCTGCCAGTCAGGGTACCAGAGGGTGGGTCGTGGTGCTCACCCTTAGGTGCACGGTCTCTCTCTCCACCAATGGGACAGGGGAGGAGCCACTAAGAACTTTAAGGAGTGGAAACAGAAGGGACAAGCCTGTGCCTTGGGGTGGGAGAGGGGGTTACTGACTGACGTCACCCATGGTGGTGTGTGTGTGTGTGTGTGTGTGTGTGTGATGTCACCATGAGTTATCATTGCACTGGGTGACACCAAGCCCAGGGGCCCTGGTTGAATCAGCACAGTCTGTACTCTCACTACTGGGGTCTTGGTGCCGAGTCTTCATTCCTCAAGCCTTCCAGAACTTTCTGGTTAGAAGCTGCACTCTGGTTGGCTGCCTTGAGCAGTTCCTATACCTCCAGGTTTGGGTCCACAGTGAAGCCAGGCAGAGATGCAGGACAGTTGGGCCTCTCCGGGGCTTAGTAACCAAGCTCTGACTCCAGGGAAGCTCAATAGTTCTCCTGAACCCCTTCCCCCACTTCCTAAGAACCCCCTCCCCCAAGACATCCAAGCTCACAGCCTACCCTGCTCCAGGATAGAAAGGGTGAGGAGAGAAGTGGCTGGGCAGGGTCTGGTGACAAGAGACCCAGCCCTTTCCACCACCTGAGCTACTGGGTGCTTCCAGACCCCAACCTGACTCCCAGGGAGTACACCAGCCAGCCAGCTTGATGACGGACGAGCAGGGAGCCAGCGGCCTGTTGGTTGGTGTGAGAACTTAATCCATTCACATGTGCAGAGCGTCCAGAGCAGTACCAAGGACAGAACAGCTGCTCAGGAAGTGCTGGATGCCATCACGAGCAGGATTCCTCAGGACACACCCAAGGCAGGGCTGAGAGAGGAGTGGGGCAGTCTCTTTAGGAGGTAGCCAGAGTGGGTGGGCGACAGGTAGCTTCCCTGGCCACTGAGAGGGCAGAGAGAGAGGCTTGAGGATGTGAAGGGGACTGGAAGGACACCATTTTTTGCCATCAGGATGTGGACAGAGTTAGCCTGGGGAGGGCAGGAACCCCATGACTCCCTCCAGCCAGTCCGTCCTCTCTGCTTCCTCCGAGAAGCCTGACTGAGTTGGGTCAGGAGACAAAGCTCTGGATTTGCCCTTGGCATTGGGGTCGAGGTCAGATTGGAGGTCCCCGCGATCGGGAGGCTTTTCGATTTCTTAGTTCTGGGACGTAGGGTGATTCATGGCCCAGCCTGGAGTCTGCTCCCTTTCCTAGGTGAAATAGACTGACTTCCCAGATGGTGGAGACGTCAGGGACACTAAGGTAAAGTGACCAGATGTCCTGCTTTTTTAACAATTTAACAACATCCTGCGGTGTTTTAAAATTAAATATATAACAATACTATGTTTGCGTTCAATGAAAATTTTTGTTGCTCCATATAGACCAAATTTTTAATCAAGAACCCCCCCCCTCCCCCCAGTCAATGGTGTCCTGCTTAAAATCTGGTTATTTTACATTAAGGGCAAGTATCTGCCCCTCTGCTCATCCTATCAGGACACTCAGGCAGCTCTGGATCCCGGATGAAGAAGGGAGCACAGGGCTGTGTGTACGGCAATCTTTATTCAGAGGAGGGCGGCGGCGGCCTCAGAGACCAGACTTTCCTCAGCCCAGATGTCGGATGACGTATCAGGTCCAGCTTCCTCGGCTGGGGGAGGTTGGCGATGGCGACGGCGGCCGGTGTGCTTCTGTGAGGTAGGAGTCAGTGCCCAGTGTGGGCCAGAGTGCCTTGGATATCGTCAGAGGCAGCCAGTGCAGGCTGGCTCACAGTCATCACTAGCGATGGCCTCTGGGCTGGCGGAGAAAAGCAAGTTGTGACGCTGTCACGGTCCTCCCCTCCCTCGTGGCCTGCTGAGATGGCCCTGCCTCTTGGAAGTCTTTCCAGAGTCTAACCTAACCCTCCAACAGACGTGCCACCCGACCTCTGTTTATTGACCTCTCCCTGGTCCCTGTTCGTCCCATTGATGAAGTCCTGCAGTTAGACTTGAGGCCCAGTCCACTGGGCACCCAGTGCAAAGGGCAGAGAGGTCCCAGGGAAGAGAGGGGTGAGTCTTTGGACTCCATGGGACCTCTGCCACCAGGTACTCAGTAGCAATGACATGAGGTGGAGGAGGTGGCTTGAGCAAGAATTGCCAGGAGACACTAAAGGTTACCCCCTAGGGTCACGTAGAAAAGTCACCGGGACCAAGGACAACTCACTCGAGGCCCTGAAGATACAAGCCACTTCCTTGGAGGTGCAGATAGGCTGGGGATCCCGAGGCAATGCTGGGTGTTGGCACATGGAGGGCAGGAGGCTCTGGGCATGCAGACGGGTACCAGGGACCTGCTGATGCTCCAAGTCTCTCAGCTTCTTCACTGATTCTAGCTGTACCTGGAAGCCTTGGTACTAGGTTGGGGGTGGGGGAGGGAAGAGATGGGAGTCTATGCAGCTCCGGGCCTGGAGGAGGCCTCATTAGGAGACTCAGGATTCCTGGGGCCCCAAGGACCTCTGCTCTCTTCCCTGTTATCCTGGAAAGGCTGGGCCATGTTGAATGACCCTCCTGGCTATGGTGGTGGTGATATCGGATTTCGCCCCCACCCCCACCCCCCTGACACTTGTCCCAATGCCAGAGGCCCTGGCAGCCAGTATGAAATCAGGTCTTTGTGGTTTGATGCACGACTTCAGAGACAGTTGGACTCGGGCTCCAAGCCCTGCTCTGTCCGAAGTGGCTGCTGTGTCTTGCCCACTCTGAGTCTCAGATTCCCTCCTCTGACAAACGAGGATCATCCTCTTTTGTTTCATTTGGTGGCACGAGGGCCAGAGAAGCTTCTGAGGTGCCAGGCGCCCAGTGTGCTCTCCTGGAGCTGCCATGACAACAAGATGATGTCCCTGGTGGCTAAGGCCCAGGCTTCATGGGAAGCCAACTCTCCAGGACCTTTCTCATCTCCCCCACTCCCCCTCCCTTCCCTGGAGTGCTGCCTGAGTCAGGGATGAGACACCCTTCCCAAGACCCAGTCCTTGATGGGTGTCTCCTCCGGGGTCAGACACTTCTGCTTTCTTGCCTCTAAGGCAGTCTTCTTATCCCTTGTCTCTGGCTTCCTCCTGTTCATCCACAGGGAGAAAAGCAGCTCAAGGGCCCATCCCCATGGTAACTGCCCGTAGCAACTACCCCACCTCCACCTGACTGAGCTGTGGGAGCATTAAAGGGGACTCATCAAGGGCAGGAGCCCCCTCTGGTTCCTAATCACGCGACCTCTGTGATGAGGCCGACCTTGGTGGAGAGTGGCACTCAGTCAACAGTAGTCTATTATTGCCATCACTCTCGTCATGACTGTTAACTTTGCAGCTGCCACTTGCTTTATTCTTGGGGAGCGATTGGGTGTTGGGCTGAATACTGAATCATGTATACCCCCTGCTCCCCATGAATTTCTCAGCATCCCCTTTCGAATCTGGTGTCCTGACTTTGGGGACACCTCCCTCCACCCCCTGCCAAGGGTAGGCTGGTCCAAGCAATTCACCTTGATGTAAACTGACTGTGTCCTCTGCAGCAGCACCAGGACCACGGCTGCTCTTGTCAGCAGCGGTGACCCGGTCCTGCTGCCCATCCTGCTTCTGTGTGCCTGCCACTCCCATCCACCTGGCTCCCACCTGCTCTCCCCGGTTAGCTGCTCCTCAAAGACCAGGTTCCAGAACTCTGGTCACTCATTAACTGGACAGCTGGGGTGGGGTTGACAGCTGGTTGACAAGGCCAAAGCTGTTTCCCAGGGAGGGGGTTAGTGATGACGAGGACACGGAGACCAGAGCAGACTGGGATATGCCAGGAACAAACACCCACTGTGTGTGGGGCTCTGTGCGAGGGACTTGTCCACACACCACTTCCACTTGCCCCTCCAGAGGACCATGAAGGTGGAATGATATGGTGACCGCTCCAGCCAGGGAAAATGGCGATCGCAAGGGGAGGCAGTGTAGCCAGGTCACAGAGCTAGTCAAAAGCAGAGGGTGGACTCCAGCCAACACTAGTCCACGAGTCTTTCTCTGGGCAAAGGGTAGAGACAGGCTTATTTCGGTGTCTCCAGATCCGTGTCTTTCCCACCCTTCTTCTTGGTTCCATTTTAGGACAATTCCTCTGAGGGATCCTCGTCTAGTCCCTCCACCTGCCCTGGCTTGTGGTCTACCACCAGTGTCTGGACACCTCCAAGTCATGGTTAACTGACAGCGACCCTCCCTGCCCTCCACAAGTCAATGACCTTACCCAGCAACAGGAGGAAAGCGTCGTTGGAGTCAGACTGATGTGGGTTGAAATCCTTGTCCTGACCATATTTTGTGTTTTGGACAAGTCAAGTCAACCCTGATTGCATCTTGGTATCCTCTTCCAAGCAGTGGCCATATTGATAGAGCCTAGCACATAGGGTGCTAGGTCATGTGGGTGAAGCCTTCCACTTCTGGATGACATATGCTATAGCAGGTCCTTACTTTGCAGTCATCTTCCATGGTAATGCATAACCCACCATCTAAGCGATTGAAGGTTGGGTCAGGGAGTTGAGGACAAAGTACACAAGGGTGTTATCTTCACTGCTAGCTGGGCAGGTGTAAAGAGTGGCCGGGCCAAGGCTTAGCTCTGTCAGGCACAGAACCTAGCATGTGACAGGGGCCCCACTCACAATGGTGAACTGAAGTTCAGAGCGCCCACATTCACGCATCAATCCTCCAACTTGCTGGCTAACATTTGAAGTCACTGCGCGTCCTCATGCTGATCCTCCTCCCATATTCTACTTGCCTGAAATTCCCATCTCTTAGCTTCAGTTCACATGGAAGAGACACGAGTGAACTTTGGCATTTTCTCTACCTGGCCTTGAATCCAGACTTCAGCCTTTGCTGGCTTTAAAGTATGAAGACATTCATCAAGTCTCACACACACTCTCATCTCTAGAATGAAAATAATAAGAAGACCACAAAGCTCCTATTCATTGAACATTCACCATCTGCTAGATCCAATGTTACATTATGAGTGTAAGTCTTTATATTCATATAACCAGCTTAAACCACTTAGCATTGGGTTAATTTTGACTGCTGGCTGTCCCATGGGTGCAAAGTGGAACTCTGCTCCTTTCAGAAGCACATCACCAGGCCTTTCTTCTGCAGTTCCTTGGCAGCAGTATTGATGTCATTGATGAAATACCAATCTTTAGGTTAGCAGTCAAGTGCTCAATCACTTACCAACCAAAGTCAAACCCACTGCCACTCACTCTGTTCAAATCTAGAGTGGCCCCTAAACAGGGTCTGAGATGGCAAGTGTTTATGGGAGAAGATAGTCTTTTGTCACCAGGGAGGGGCTAGTGAATGGGTTTGAGCCCTTGGCCTTGTGGATAACAGCCCACCACCTAGTCCAGAAGGCTGCCAAGTCTCGGTTGAATCACCCAGGAGCCGATACCGAGTCGTAAGTTGTTCTTGTTGGGTGCTGGTGAGTCGGTTCTTCCGCATCGCGGTCCTACAACAGGACCAAACACTGCCTGCTCCTGAGCCATTGTCACAGTTCATCTGCCTGAGCCCTTCATCGCAGCCGCTGTGCCAATCCGTCTCCTCCAAGGTCTTCCTTCTCCGCTGCCCCTCATCTTTACCAAGCACGATAACCTTCTGCAGGGACTGGTCTCTCCTGCTAGCATTTCCAAGTCTGTAAGCGTTGTCCTCCGTTTGCAAATGCGTCATTTACAAACAAGGCTCGATGAAGTCAAGCGCCAGGCTCATCCTCGCAGCCTGAGGACATGGAGGTAGCAGGCTGCCCCAGCACCTTCCCCTCTCTGCGGTCCGGGGTGTCATAGTGGTAGCAAGAGACCTGCGTTCCTTCCCAGCTCGGCTGCCTGGGAAGGACCACTCAGCATGTCTGAGTCTAGGTTTCTTGGTCAGTAAAGTGGAGGGAAGTCACTGTACCAAAAAAGAATCAGTGGACATTTCAATCATTTCAAGATGTAGCGTAGGACCAAGAACCGATGGTTCTGAAGGAAGATGTCCAAGCTGCATTGAAAGCATGAGTGAAAGACAAAGTTCCAGGAATGGACAGGGTACCAGTCAAAATGTTTCAACAAATGAATGAAACACTAGAAGCACTCATTCATCTACATCAAGAAATTTGGAAGACCATTGTCTGGCCAACAGACTGGAAGACATCCATATTTGTACCCATTCCAAAGAAAGATAACCTAACAGATGATAGAAATTATCATAAAGATCATCATATCAGATGCAAGAAAAATTTTGCTAGAGATCATTCAGCAACAGTTGCAGCTACACATTGGCAGGGAGCCATCAGAAATCCAGGCCGATTCAGAAGAGGATGTGGAACAAGAAATATTGCTGGTTTCAGGTGGATCTTGGCGTAAAGCAGAAATATGTTTACATGTGCTATGCACATGTAACATGAATGGCTATGCAAAGCCATTCAACCGTGTTGATAATAGCAAACTATAGATAGCCTTGAGGAAAAATAGGGATTCCAGAACAATTCATTGTGCTCATGTGAAACTTGTATATGGATCAACAAGTAGTCATTTGAACAGAACAAGAGAATACTGTGTGGCTTAAAAATCAGAAAAAAAAATGTTTCAGGGCTATCTCTTTCCACCATATGTATTTAACCAGTATGTTGAGCAATAATCCCAGGAGTTGTACTCTATGAAGAACATTACATCAGGGTTGGACATGTAGATGGTGAAACCTTACTTGCTGGAAGTGGGGTGGACTTGAAGTACTTGCTGTTGCAGGTCAAGTACTGTAGCCCTCCGCATGGATTCTCACTCAATCCAAATGTAAAGGAAACAAAAATCCTCACAACCGCACCAATATGTAGCATAATGATAAACGGGAAAGATGGACATTTTAGCTTGCTTGGATCCACAATAGATGCTTGGATCCATCATCAAAGCTGCAGTGAAGCAATCAAAGTATGCCTTGCGTCAGGTGAATCTGTTGCTCTGAACCTCTTAATGATCTTTCAAGAGCAAAGATGTAACTTTGAGGACCCAGACGCTCATTACCCAAGTCATGGTATTTTCACTTGCTCTACATGCGTGTGAAAGTTAGACGTTGAATAAGGAAGACGGAAGAGGAATCAATGCATTTGCATGATGGGTGCTGGTGAAACATAAGCAAAGTATCTGGGACAGCCAAAAGAACAAGCAACTTGGTCTTTGCAGACAGAATGCCCCTTAAAAGTGAGGATGGTGAGACGTCATCTCATGTACTTTGGACCTGTTGTCAGGAGAGGGCAATCCCTGTCAAAGGATCGAGTGCTTGGTAAAGGAGAAGGCGTCGGGGTAGGGTGGGGTGGAGACCAGAAGACGGTCAAGGAGATGGAGAGCCACAGGAGCTGTCTTGGCAGACTCCAACATAACAATTGTGAGGCGGGGACAGGACCTGGGAGTGTGCTGTCGTGTTGTGCACAGGATGGCCTGACACTGGAACTGAACGGGTGGCCCCTAGCAACAGCAGAGTGGAGAAAATCGGGAATGACCACGTAGGAAGCTTGGACCTGGGACAAAGATATGTGATGTTTTCTTTTGCCATGGGCTAATATCATGATCCAGGGCAAGTCATTTCATTTCTTGATGCTTTGTTTCCCAGTCTGCAAAGGGGTCAGCCCGGTTCTGGAGCCACCTAGCTCCCAGCATCTGGCACGTGGGACATGGAGTGAATGATGGGTTCCCTGCATCTTCTCCAAGACTATTTCTACCGCACTTTCTCCATCACCCTGCCTATGCAACCCCCTTCTCTGGCCCTATCCCCGGAGCCGTTCTGATTTTTTACTGCCCCGCGAAAACTTGCCACTGCCCCCTTTTTGGCATAGTGGAAGTGTCCGTCAGAGCTGGGGGTGGGAAAATGATACCACCTCTCCAAATCTCATTTTCTGATTGTGAAAAAGGAGGCCAGGCTCCAGCTTTTGAGATTTTCAGGAGACTTTGTGATTCCCAAATCCATTCTCTTTCCACCAAAGCACACTCAGCTTCATGGGTCCCCTAGCAAGAGGACCAGGGACAAAGCCAAAGGAGTTTGGAGACACCGATGGTAGATAGTGGAGACCTGGGGTGGGTGGGTAGTGGCTGTTGGGCTCTCACCGCAAGGTCAGCAGTTTGAAACCATCAGCTGCCTCTCTAGAGAAAGACCGGGCTTTGTACTCCTGCCAAGGGTTCGTCTGGAGAACCCACGGGGCCAGCTCTGCCCGGTCCTCATCAGGCCACTATGAGTCAACACATTGATTTGATGACGACGAGGTGTCTTTGAGTGTGGTGTGCAAAGAAGAAGCGGTGCTTGTAAATTGAGGTGCCGGTGGAGAACGTTGAATGCACCACGGACTGCCAACAGAGCCAACACACCTGTCTTGTCAGAAGGACAGCCAGAAGACTTGGTCTCACAGAGGTTGGCCATGTTACCAGGAAAGGACCAGTCCCTGGAGGAGGACATCATGCTTGGTAAAGTAGGGGGGCATCACAAAAGAGGATGGCCCTTGATGAGATGAATGGACCCGGTGACTAACCTTAGGCTCCGAAGTACACACGATGGCGAGGCTGGGGTGGAACGAGCCGTGTCTGGTCGTGTTGTACACCGGGGCGCAGTGGACCAGCCTGGCCTCCAGGGTACCACATGGCAAGAACTACAGCAGCACCCCCACTAGGGCGTGGGTTCCTTTCCTTTCTTCCTCCTGGGCCTCTCTATCCCTAAGAAGAAGGGAGGACTTTCCCATGGGCCTAACATAACTCAAGTTCATGTTCAAGTCCATCTCTTCCTAATCTCCCCGTGAATGAGCTACCCACCATCAAAACTAATTTGGCCCTGGAATGAAAATCCTCACCGTCACTCCCCTTTATCCCCTTGTCAATTCATTTTTTTCTCAGCCACTTCCCTTTCCACGCACAGGCAAAGCGACTATGCCACCCGCCTGACCCTCCTCTCTGTGGGGAACCTTCATCCTTGCATCAGAGGTGGGTAGCAGTTTGAGTTTGTGCGTGATGTGGCTTGTTCTTCTCTCCACCCTGCACTCCTCATCCAGTGCCCACAGCAGCTGGACCCAAGAGGCCGCATGGAATCTTTTCCCCCCTCACTGGTCATCTCCCAAGCAGCATTGTCATGACTTACGACTCGGTTTGGGGCTTTTTTGAATAAAGAATTCTCTTCCCTTCACTTCTGCACTTCTTCACTTCACTTCCCCTAACTCTTCTCCTGGATCTGGGCCTCAGGCCCCAAAGGATCTGCCTGGTCCTACTCTGGCTCTGCTCCAGGCCTTTCTCTGGGCAGCAGCCAGAGTGGTCTGCTGAAAGTCTCCCCTTAACTCTTCTCCCCACCCCCACCAACCTCAGAGGAACATGCAACATTGGCCACAAGGTTCCTTGACCTCTTCTAATGATTCCTGATTTGGGTCTCAGCAGACTAGCTTCCTAGCTGTTCCTGGAACATATATCGAAACTCCCATTTCTGTGCCCGAGGGGCTAATCTGACCTGGTTCTAAGTGTGGTGAGTGCTGATCTGCAACAGTGTCCGTGCTCTGGTCTAGCAGCAGTGAAAGGCAGGACTGGGGTCATGACAGTGGGGAACGAGGAAGCCTCAAAGAACAGAGGAAGATTGTGTGTTTCATCAGTGCTGTACTGCACCTTGTGACTCTTCTGTGAGGGCATGTCCCCTTGTTTGCAGATAGATTTGGGATCTCTGCTATGAGCCCCCCCCCCCTCACCTTATTCTCAACAATATGATTTTTTTTTGTGTGTGTGTCTCTTCTGCTGTCTGTTACCTGATTCTGTCAATACCTCGCGATCACACAGACGGGTGTGCGTATTCCATGTGGGCTTGTTGCTTCTCTGCTAGATGGCCGCCTGTTTAACTTCAAGCCCTGAAGACCCTAGATGCTATATCTTTTGATAGCTGGGAACCATGTGCTTTCTTCACCACATTTGCTTAAGCACCGCTTTGTCTTCAGCGATCTTGTTGGGAGGGTGAGCACCACAGAATGCCAGGTTATGAGAACACAGTGTTCTTGCGTTGAGGGAGGGCCTAGGCAGAGGCCCAAAGTCCGTCCACTTCCGCAGTGTATTGCCATGTAAATAGATGTACATAGGCCAATACATCTATTTTAAGGAATCACTATATTTACACAAGTGCACACCCATTTTTATACTTCTAGCCATAGCTTTGCTTACTAGATCTTTCCTCTGCTTCCTTTTACCTTCCTCCTGCCCCACCATCACGCTCGCCCTTCTTCTGCCTCTTAGTAATTCCTCTCAGACCGCTGCTATTCCAACACCACCGGAATCTCTGCGCCTTCCTTGTTATTGCTTTTAATTCCCCAGTGGCTCTCCTGTCTAGGTGATCTTTGTTCACTGCTCCTTACCCCTCCCTCCTCCTTCCCTGCATTCCTTCTGGCCCTATTGTTTTCTTCTCGGACTTGCTTCCCATGCCTGTCTTATATAGGTAGGAAGAGAAGACAACAATTACAGAGACAAAACAAAAGGAAAACAAAAAAATAACTCAGTTAAAAAAGAGAGGGAATAAAAGAAGAGGAAAAGGAAAAAAACTACCATCTCTCCAAAAAAACAAACAAACAAACAAACCCAAAAAACCCCCAAACAAACCCAAAACAACCCACCCCCACACAAAAACAGTCCCAAACCTTGAAAAAAGGCATACATAATTCCAGGTCTGTGTGTTGGGCCTTTATGACTCTCTCCCATGGGTCCTGTCCGGGGAGGGGGTTCCGGGAACTGCCCCTCCTGACCTGAAGTCTATTTTGGGGGCTCTTCAGAGGCCTTGTGGCTTGGCTTTGCCCCCATTGCTGATCTGTTATGTTCCCTTCTTGGTTTGCCCCGCTGTGGGGGTGGTCAGAGCGGCATGGCTCCCTCGTCCTCCGTCTCGGGCAAGGGGATGTGATGTCTGGATCTGTTGTCTGCCCTACAGTCCTCTCTGTGCCTTAGTAGCTCCATACAGGGACCCTCGTCCTCCAGGCTTGGTGTGCCAGTATAGGGTCTCGTCCCTCTCTGTCTCTTTATCTTTCTTGGCTTGTTTCTATGTGGGCCTGGCAGGCTGGCTCCTCTCCCCAGCCTGAAGGTTTAGTGTTATCCTCTGTAGCACATATCTCTCTATAGCACATCTCTGGCAGACAGACACATCCCACTTCTTGCATCTTTCTCTTCCTCTCTACTAGAATGCTAGCTCATTTAGAGAAGGAAAAATCATCTGTTTTATCCTTTTCAATCATTATCTGACCTAAGGTCAGGACTTAACAAATGTCTGGCGAACTGAAAAATGAACATAATTCAAGTTCCATCACTAGATGGACTGGCCTTGGACCGCTGCCTATTCTCTGAGCCTCCATCACCACATCTGAAATCTTCCTCTCCTGTAGAAGGGACCTGGTCTATGCTGAGAGTCCACACATAAGGTTTGTTATTATGACATCATTGTGAAATGATTTCCTTTTGGAGACACAGAGTCTTTTTGTGCCTCATGTGCCTAACAACGCTGAGGATATCCAGTGAATCCTTAGTGGTCGCCGAGTCAGATTCAAGCATCGGTCTAGGCACAAGGGTACAGGAATAAGCATCATAGGTAAGAGCTAAAGCCCACACAACTGTGGGTGGCCGAAATGGGGAAGAAAGAAGAGGAAAAGTGAAGCCCGGGAAGGCTCTAGACATTTCATGAAGTTAGACGGGGCACAGGAGTTCCCCGCCGTTGACCAGCAAGCGAGAACCCTGAGCACAATCAATGCCGACTCTCAGGGAGTCCGGGCCAGTGAGCCGCCGCCGTTTACCAGGATCAGAGAGCTGAGCAGGGCGGGGGAGACCATCAAGCACTTGCTTTTGCCTTGGTTAAGTTTGTGAGCTCTGCTGGACGTTTTGTAGGGGCCGCCGATGAAATGTTTGGGTTCTTTAGGGTGTAAAGTCTGGGTTTTGCCGAGCTAAGCTCCTCCAGTGGAGGGGGGGGGAGAGCATGAGAGGTGCTAGGACTGAGCTTTAAGGCACTGCAACCTTTTTGGAGCAAGGACGAGCAGAAAGAACCAGTAAAGCAGGTCTTCCAGGAGCACAACCGTGTTCGCCCGAGTTAAACGCTGCCGTTAGATCGGGGAAGCGGAAAGCAGACGGTTCCTGGATTACCAGCAGCGTGGTCACCCAGACAGGAGCCTTTTCCAGAGCAGGGCAAGAAAAAGCCTGGTTGCACCGAGGATAGGAATATCGGAACTCGTCCAGGGAGAATGGAGGTCTGGCTCGAGATCTAGGGCCCTTAGTTATCATCCCAAATGAAAGGGCAAAATAGAAAGATGACCACTCCGAAGAAGGCCTAGTGCACTGGGTTCGGTTCAGGAGCTGAGTGGACCCGGGATAACCTACAGGGGGGGGGGGGGGGGGGGGGGGGGGGGGGGGGGGGGGGGGGGGGGGGGGGGGGGGGGGGGGGGGGGGGGGGGGGGGGGGGGCAGATGTATAAACCAAAGCGTGGTCGGTTTCCCAGCAGTCCCCCCCATAAAAGGTGGGCCCTTTCCTGGAGAGCCGAGGGAGGCCATGAAAGGCGCTCTGGGGCTGGGTCCGCATCGCCCACCAGCAACCCCGAGCCCAGTCTGCGCTCCAAGAGTCGCCACGCCCACGAACCCCTCTCCACCCCGGTTTCCCTCTTGGCGTGCAGTTCTCCGCGGGCCCGGCGGCGGCGCTGTTGATGCGGCTCGCCCGCCCCGCGGCAGGTGTTCCAAACTCTTCCCCGCAGGAGAGAGGTGCGGCCATCTGCCGCTGTCAAGACGGACAGCCGCGGAAACCCTGGCGAGGGCTGTTATGAGTCACCACGGACTCATGGCAGGGTGTACACACCCACACTTTCTTTACAGATCCCACACACAGCCCCACACCACCCATGCGCGCGCACACCAACACTGCCCGGTCAGAGTCCTTTTAGCCGGGAGTCTTACCGAAGGCCCCCTGTCCCCAACAGCCCTTGAGGACTAGGGCCCAGGGACACAAGTGTTTGGACAAAAGTAAATAAGCCCGTGCTGACCCCCGGTGGTAGGTAGGGAACACTACAGGCAGTGAAAGCCTCCTGGCCTCCACGAAATGCATGTCTCTTGGAAGCTCCAGGTGCGAGCAATGAACATGCCTGGGACACACGTTCCTGCCATGGCCGCCCCAGAGGTGCTTCTCAGAGGGCTCAGGAGGGGAGATTCAGGGTCATTCTGGGAGAGCTCCCTGCTTGCTGGCGGACGCCCGCGTCCTGTGATTGCAGTGAGATGAAAGGAGGAGGAGCGGGAGGGAAGAGATTCCTGGACTAGGAAATCAGGTCCTGGGGGGCAAGTCTGAGACAGAGGGCTGATTGCAGTGGGGAGGGTGTTTGCCTGAGCTGAGGCCCCTGTTCTGTTAGAAGGAGGTGGTATGTGACTCTGATCCGGGGCCCAGCCCTCCCCGTCCTGCCCCTCCCCGTGTGTGTGTGTGTGTGTGTGTATGTGTGTGTGTGTGTGTGTGTGTGTGTGGGCAGGGCGGTAAGAGTGCATGTAAGCTGTGTATGTGTGCTTGTGAGGGCCTGTGTCTGGATGTTCAGCTTGTGTGCACACATACCGTGCTCGGGAGAGTGTTTATAGGAACATGTGCATACCTGTGCACTTTGTGTATCTGTGTGTCTGAGAGAGTGTGTGTTGAGTGTGTGTGCATAAGAGGGTGCTTGTGCATGCTCATATATGTGAGCATGGCATGTGGGTGTATGCATGTGTATTTTAGCATCTGTGGATGAGTGTGTGGACGGGGTGTGCAAGCATAGGTAAGCAAGCACTCACACACGTGTGTGGATAGGGTGTGTGACTGGGGTAAGGGAGCCTGTCTATGTGCTTCGATGTTTGTGTGCCTGAGTGAACTTTGAGTGTGCAGATATGAAGGTGCATGGGTGGGTTTGGGGCTATAGGAAGGGAGACCGCACATGCTTGGCTGTGGAGACTGAGTGTGACAAGCGCTGTTTCGAGGCAAGAAGCCTCAGGATTTGGGGCAGGAGAGTGCAGCGGGATCGCAGTGTGGAGAGGTGAAGGTAGCAACAGAGGGAGGGAGGTCTTAGTTGCCCCCAAACTAGGGGGTTGACTGGAGAACTGGAACAGCCATGGCAGCCCAGGTCAGTTTGCCCTTCGCTCTGCAGCTTCCTCACCCGCTTCTCACAGCTGCACGAGTGCTGTGACATTGACGTTAGGCAGAACTGGGGCCCATGCTTCTGAGGTTCGCTACCTGAGATGAAAACAATCTACATCAGTTGAGAAATGGGAGTCATGATGGAACTGACAGACTGCAACTTCAGTCATGCCTGCGGTGTGCTGTGGACTCACCTATGGATTTCATTTGTGTGGTGGCAAGAGCGAAAGGTGGGTTTCTTGTGCCACCCTGGCCTCTAGGAACATGTGGGATTCATAAGGTCACAGTTTGATTGGCAAAGAGATAAATGGCTTAGAAAATCCCAGCCCTTTCTCTCCTGCCCTCTGGCGATCAGACCAGCATGCTCATTCTCTGCCTCAAGTTGTGAGCTACACTACCTGGGGGGCAGTCAACCCATGGATCATGTCTCTGGAGCTTGAGGCTCCTTTGAGACCTACTTTGCGACGCTGCTGGTGTACACGTCGCTTGCTCTTGAGGTTGTTGGATCCTGTTGTCTTGCATTGCTTTAGTTCAATGTCTCATCCAGGCCTGCTTCCTTAAGCTTCTGAGCTGCTGACTGTTGGTGACCTGTCCTGCTGTTTGCTGCCTGTGGTTGGACTGCCTGCATTGTTCTAGGGAAGACTCATCTGTCTACTTCCTTGAACTTGGACCCAGCAACCCTTGTGAGATGAAGGACTCCCAGTGTATTAACTGTTCCCCAGAATGAGTTGAACGGAGCCCTCAGTACTGCTGTGTGGACTAATTAGCTGTTGTATCCCTTTGTGCAGTTTCTCTTTCTTCCTCTCTCTCCTTTTTTCCTCCTATCGATCTAGTCACCAGTGTCCTGATTTTGTTTCTCTAGAGGCGCCTGTCTAACACAGCAAGGAATGGTCCTAAGTGGTTGCCGTGAGATGACTGCAAATGGGTTTCAACTCAGGGCAGCCCCACGTGGCAGGAAGGGATGGCCACCCGGGGTTTTCTGAGGAGTCGCCTTGGTAGAAGTACATCCTAGAGAGCAGCTGCGCGGGTCGACACCGTTCACTTTCAGCTGGCTGCTGAATGCTTCACGGTCATGCCACCCAGCCACCCTCCCAGGCCGCGTCTTTCTTCCTGCCCTTGAGTCAGTGCTGATGCACAGCGGCCACTGGGGTCCCCGAGATAACAACTGTCCACGGGAGTAGAAAGCCCCGTCTGTCTCCCGTGGAGTAGAGACAATAAACAACAACCGCAAAAACAACAAACCTGAGGCACCTGCAGCTAAATCTACTGATGAGTCTGATGAGCCTGAGTGGAGCTTTCTCAGGAGAAGGGGGCAGGTCTGTCACGTAGGGACGGCTGAGCCGAGTCGGCGCGGATGGGTTGCGGGCCTGTGCACTGTAGAAGAGAGCATGGACCACGGCTGCACCATCATCACAATTGTTATGTTTGCGTCCCTTTGTCAGTCCATCTCCGTCATGGTCGTCCCCGTTTCCCTGGACTCTCTATTTTGCCAAGAACACCATCTTTCCCCTGAGACTGGCTTCTCCTGATGACATGTCCAAAAGACGCCTACATGAGATGACGTCTCACCATCCTCACCTCAAAGCCATCTTCTGGCTCTACAACAGACAGACAAGTCTGTCTGTTCTTCTGGCCACCCATGGTATGTTCAATATCGTTTGTGGCCAATATTATAATTCAAATGTACCGATTCTTCTGTGGCTTTTGTCCTTGTTCCCCGCCCAACTGCTGCATGTACTCGAGGCTAGGGAAAACACCGTGGTTTGGGGGAGGCACAGCTTCGTTCTTAACCGAACCTTGTCGCTCTTGAACACCTCAAAGAGTTCTTGCGAAGCAGATCACCTGTGTCATATTTAATCTGATGTCTTGACTGCCGCCTCCAGGAGTGTGAATTGTGGATCCAAGTGGCATGCCTTCCTGGTGAACGTCCCTGTTCCTCATGCTGTTGCCTAGGGCCCAGGTGCGAGATTACAACGCAACATGAAGAAAACATTGGTAAGGCTCTGATTCCCTTTGGTACCAGAACTCAAAAGGATAACACAATCTGCCCCCCAAAGGGTTATGTTCTATGGAAACAGTGTGTGTCTGTGTGTGTGGGTGTGGGGGGGGGAGGGGAGTGGGGACGGGGGAGGACAATGCAGTGTGGCAGACAGGGGAAGTGGAGAAGCCTATGCCACAATGGGAGCCTGGGGAACTCGCCAGTGTGTGCAAAGGCCTCTCCCAGCCTCAGTTGGTTCCGCAGCAGTGAAAGGCCACCTAGATACAAGACAGACTTGGAGACGATTCTGAGACAGACTCATCAGCTTCTAAGAAAGCCAAGGTGCTTTTGGGTCACCGAGTTGCTCTTTCCTTGAGCACTGGGCAAGAAGTGGGATGCTGTCAGGCAAACTCTCTCCAGCCTTTTACAACTAACACCTGGACCTTCCTCTGCC
The DNA here is from genome assembly GCA_004026705.1 of Nesogale talazaci. NCBI lineage: Eukaryota > Metazoa > Chordata > Mammalia > Afrosoricida > Tenrecidae > Nesogale > Nesogale talazaci. Next base: position 1,331 of record PVJH01027188.1, on the reverse strand, counting down.
CCCCCACCCCTCCCCTACACTGGGCTCAAGCGCCCCTGGGCCTGGAAACGGAGACCACAGACCTCTCTCCTCTGCTTTCTGGACAACTCTTGCAGCCCTGAGTCCCACTGTGGGTGTGAGCACCTGTCCCCTCCCTCTGTTCTCTCTTCAGTGCCAGGGACTGGTAGATTATGTTCCCTGAAGGGCTCAGCCTCGGTCTCACATGCCTCAGAAGCTCTGGCGCTTAGGGTGGGCCAGCACAATATGGGACGCACGGCACCTTGGCCCATGATCCAGTTAGGGCCTCTTTGTCTGCAGCACCCAGACTGAACTGCTGAGAAAACCCTAACTGCTGAATCAGGGAACCCGATTTGCCAAGCAGGATTGAGTGCCATTGCGTGGAGATGGAATGAAAATCCCCCTCTGCTTCACGGACTTGATGTCCAAGACACAGCTGCCATGCATGCAGCTTTAAAATCTGCAGTTGGGGATCATTGTGAAACTTGATTGCTCTGTCTTGGGGACTTCTTAAAGTCCAACTCCACAATAAAGCCAATCAGACGCAGCCATCAGATGTCAAATAGGAACTAATGAACCATTCACAGGCTTGGGAGAGAAATCAGGCAATCTCTTATTTCAGGATTATCCCTTCCAAATATTGAATCTGAACTGTAAGCAGAATTTGCTGTAATTGTGTCCCCCTCCTCACGGGTGTGAGTGATCATTGGTATTCACTTTGTGTCTCTGCTTGCTGAATAGAGGCTTGGCAAGCCGATCCACTGCTTTCCCAGCAGCGCACACTGCTGGGACATCATTCAGAGAGGGAGGCAGGGGCCGGGGGTGCTGGGATGCCTTCTCCAGGGGACCAGCAGCCTCATGCTTAGCCTACAGCATCACCAGACAAACAAAACACCAAACTCACTGCTATTGGATCCGCGCTGACTCAGTGACCCTGTAGAACTGTCCCTGGGATTCTTTTTTTTTTTTTGAGACTATAACTGCGTCATCTTTCCCTCTCAGAGCAGTTGTTGGTTTCCACTTGTTGACCTTGTGGGTTGCAGCCCCCAAACAGAACCAGGTCTCCTAACAGCACAACCAGATTCCTCAACTAGAGCCGGGGATAATGGAATGGGTCCGTTGGCCACTACCTCTGTCTGCGCCCACCGCATCCCATTTGCAGAGACTCCCAGATGGTGGTGTAGGAACGGCCAAAAGATTGGCAGCTTGAACCCACTCAGAGGAAATTCAGAAGAAAAGCCTTGCCGTCACAACCTCGGAGCCCCTTCTGCTCTGTGCACACGGGGGTCCCTGTGAGTTGGCTTTGACTTGAAACCAAGGAATGGTAGCAGCAA
>PVJH01027187.1:0-29033 GCA_004026705.1 Nesogale talazaci | reverse complement strand
CAAGTCTATTTCTGGTATTCTTCAGGGACTTCATTGGTTTGCACCCCTTGTTGCTCTATTTTGTGGGATATAGAAAGACTTTGCCCCAGCTTTGTCTCCCTAAAAATGTGCCGAACATTAGAGGCTATTTGCCAGCACATGGTGGCAGGTCAGATGCTTGGAGATCTCCTCCCTGAAGACATTCAGTCATCAGACTACTGTCTGGTCCCACCACAGGTGGGGAACACTCCATGCAGTTAAGGATAATGGATTACTTCGCCTGAAAGCTTAGGCTAAATCAAGTCTCCCGCTCAAGGGCAATCAAGGTTAGACCACCATCATGAATCTAGGATCCACCCATCTTGTCACATGTATACCCCCCAATCTCTCCCCTTCCTTTTGGGTATATAGCCCTAGATCAACCTCCTCGTTACTATAGTACCATAGTACCACCCCTTCCTGTGATGTATGTTTTTACTTGTAATTAGGGGGCTTACACACCAAAATATATAAGCCTTGGTTAGTAAGAAATCTCTCTCCCTTCCTCCCCACCGCCCCATCCTCTCTCCCCTAGTCCCTGACTCCTCTGCCCTCCCCCCTTTCACACCTTCACGTGGACCACCAAGCGGGCTAAGATGGGCATATGACCATGAAGCATATTTGACTCCATTATTTCAATCCTTTTTCTATCTCTCTTATTCTCTATAAGTTATTTATATTATATCATGGAATATATATATACATACATACATCCATATATATATGGCTGAGCCCCGGTGGCGTAGTGGTTGTGTGCGGGACTGCGGCCCACTGGGACGGAGGTTCAATTCCAGCAGTGGGGCTGGGCCTCCTACTCCCACCACTGGAGAGCAGTGATGTCCTATATATATATATATAAATATATATATAGTGTGTGGACAATCCATGCAATTGTGCTTACTGAACCCGAGATTAGTTGTGGGAGGTTGGCCTTTCCCCCACACTGTTGCACACCCTTGGTGTTTGGTCCAGTGTGGTGGGGTCAGATGGAGCACAATTTCCACACAGTGTCTCCAGTGTTGTCCTGCTCAGTGAGGGACTTCATGTCTCATGATGTGGCTGGCCTTATCGTCCTGTCTTTGTATTGGCTGCTCTGAGCAGGAATAATGATTAGGCTTTTAATTTCTATGGTGTGTGTGAGGGAGACACACACAGATCACTTCAAAGAGGAAGAAAAAGGATGAAATGTTGAGGGAAGGGGGACAGAAGAGAGAGAAGTAGCAGTATATTTTCAAGGGTATATCAGTCTTTTTAGGAAGGCTGGGGGCACAGTGGCTTATGCAATGACCACAGGTGAATAGTTCAAATCCACAGCTATTCTAGGAGAGCAAGATGAGGCTCAATACTCAAGTAAAGAGTTACAGTCTCAGAAACTCACAACTCTCCGTTTGTGCTTATCAGAATTGTTTTCATGTCTCCAGCTCAGAGGAGCTGACTCTGTCTCATGGATGTGCTGTATGTATCTGAGGAGCTCTGCCCACCACAGGCATTCAAAGACCAAGCGAAAGAAGCGGATTGTCTTTTGTCCTAGAAACCTCTGGGTGGATTTGAATCTTTGGGTGGTTAGCAGTTGAGCGGGTTAATCATTTAAGATACTCAGGGACACAAGAATTATAGAAAGAATAAAAAAATTCTTTTCATTACACTAGTTTCAAGTGGATTTCTGATAAGCACTGAAACCCAACGAGCCTCCAGAGTCCTGCTAAGGCTCAGAGAAAGCTTTTGCTCCCTGACCTTGGAGTGACATCCACATGACTGTCTGGAGAGCTGGGTCCTCCCCTGCGAATGACAATGAGATCTGCCAGCTGTCTCCTGGCAGAGACAGACCTCAGTCACCTGTGGCCACAGCAGCTGGGATGTGGGGGTGGGCAGACAATTCCAGAACGTGACCTTTGTGCTTCCCTCTGAAGTCTAGCAGTTAGATGAAAATGTCTGCAGTGGCCTCATGTATTTGAGACTCCACTCTCAACTGTGTGGAGTTGTCCCCTGATTCCACCTAGTCTCTCGCTGAGCCATTCCTGCCCCATCCAAAGTCCTTAAACATAGTTCTTGATAGATTTCAGCTCCTGTCTCCAGGACATGTACTCAAATATCAGACACCCTCCAATGAACTTACACATTTTGAAAGAACCCCAAAATATTTTGAGGGGAAGTAAAGACCTACAGTCACCCGTGACCCCTGACAATGAGCAGTCATGCAGTAGTGTCCATTCTCCATTAGTCTGAGGTATGAGGCAGGCTGTAGATTATGAGCAGTTTGTGTTTCCAGTGCATTTCACAATTCTAGCTGTTTTCCCAAGAGGATATATCAGGGGTGCGCGCTAGTGAGAAAAATAGCAACTTGAAACTCTTTTAAATTATATATTAAAAGTACATTTATTTGCCCATTCATTTATAGTTGTAAATGTTGCAATGCCATTTGAATTATAGATGCATTTCACTTATGCAAATTATAGTATACAATTCCTGCAGGAAAAATAGGGGCCCTAGTAGCTTAATGGTTAAATACTAGACAGCAAATTAAAGGGCTGGCTATTAGAACCCGCCGTGGGGGGAAGGACCTGACAAATCTTCCCTATAAACATGGGAGCCTACGAAGCCTTCTGGGCAGTCCTACCCTTCCTAAGGAGTGGCTGTGCATTGGGGTCAACTCCATGGCATCTCGCAACAACAATAAATAGGAAGCCTGCTTTCAGAAATCTACACTAAAAATTACATTTTAATATGCATACCTTTAGAAATATGAGTGTGCATAGATCACATTTACAAATAATATTCCATCTCGACACAACATGTGAATGCTGCCCTTTATGGGCAATTTAAGGGGTTCCCAAAGGTAACATTGACTACAACCTATTTTTGCTTCAAAGAATGCCTCCTCTCCCCCACTCCCCCTCCTACTATCACAACATCTTAAATGGAAAATCACTGTGCTTATAACAAATTACTTTAGACACTCTAAGGTGGCCCCCGAATCCCCCAAAATGCTCCCAGCGAGTGGTTAACTCTTAGTACTGCTCACAAATAGTTCCAGGTAGCAGCTATTTTTCAAAGGTTGAAATTTGTGCAGCTTATGCTATCATGCATTCATATCCCATGTCCACCGCACTGGGTACCAGACACAGCGTTATTCTAAAAATACAGCATTTCCTTTTTCTCTGGCCTTTCTGAGTGGTTTGAAAATGGATTCAACAGCATGTTTCGGTTACTTGTGAAGTGGCAATAAAAACTTGAGTAAGAGGAAACCTCCATTGATATCAAGGAGACTTAAACTATTTTGTCTGGGGTTTTTTTCTCCACCCCGATCAGAAAATTACCTTTGTAAAATGTAGATCTTATTTTGTGACTCCTCCATTCTTAAAATCCTTCAGTAGATTCCCATTACCACAGGACCAAGTGCCATGCTGACACACGCCCTGCAAAATCGCTCTTTGCTTCTCCCAATATCCTTAGTCCAAATTTAAGTCACACGTAACTCTGAGTGTGGCTTCAGCATGCCTCAGGAGACTTTGTCAGAATGCCCCTCCTTTGCCCCTGTTGTTCTCTCTGCCGGGAATGCCTGGGATCTACCCACCTCCGTAGTGTGATTGTCCACACTACTCGAATGTCACTGCCTCGGTAGACCCCTGCCCACCTTTCTAGTCAGGCTCAGTCAGGCTTTCCTCTTATGTACCCTTGATAGATACTTAAAACAGTTTTATTGTGCTGTAGGTGAAAGTTTACATAGAAAATTAATTTTCACTCTTATAATTTTTATGCAGAGTGATGGTCCTGTGACCTCTATTCAATGCTCCCTACTGTCGGCATTCTCATTAGTTCCGTTCTATTTACTTTGCTCCCATTGGTCTGACTTTTCTTCTTTTTGCCTTTTCCTCTTTGATTTTGGGTAAATGTGGACCATTTGGACTGTTGTTTAAGGGAGCACATTACTCAAGGGTGATAGGGTGTGCTTCATAAGCTAGTCTTTTCTTTGACTGAAAGGTGACCTCTAGAAATAGCTTTACTCCCAAATTCAAGGAACATCCTAGGGCAACAATCTTGGGCGCTACTCCAGTCACTATTTTTCTAGTAGGTCTGCCCTTCTTGAGAAATTTGAATTTTGCTCTACAATTTTCTCCCATTTTATCTAGCATCTTCTGTTATGTCGCTGGTCAGAAGGGTGGGTAGTGCTAGCGGGGCACCATATTTAATCTGATCTCAGGTCAAAAGACTGTGGGTCTGTGAATTATTAATCCTGTGAACCAGTTCTTTGAGCTTTTGCTTTTCTTTATTCTCTTTGGTTCTATATGTGTAGAACAATAGTTGCATCTAGATAGCTGCTCACAAACTTTTAAGAACCCAGGTACTATGTATCAAACAAAGATGTAGAACATTATGTGTGGTAGTTACATAATCTTGTGTCAATTTGAGAGAACTATGAGTGAAGGGGTGGAGTCTAGCCTGTCAATCAAGATATAGCCAATGAGGTCTCTGTGTGAGGATGGCCTTCTCCTGAGAATTCTGGAATTTCCTTCCTGGAGGCAGGAGACACACCCTCACTCTACTGACTCCCTTGGAGACTCTCTACTGACAAGACACATTGCACTACCCGCTGGGAGCTGGAGAAGCCACATGAACCTACCCTGCGACCAGGCCTCTGGAGCTGAAGAAGTCACAGAGAGACCCCTGCCAGTACTGAGATGCTTACAACACCACTGGGTGCAAAGACTTTCAACCCAAAGTCCCATGATCTTCCTGGATTTGGCATCCTTGCATTTGCTTCATGAGTCTGAAGAGGACTTTATAGATTGATACTAGACATATGGGCTAATATGTTGGTATCAAACATATGAGCTAATATCAGACTTATGGGTTTAGACTAGACTGGATTAGAATGCTTTCTTAATGTACAATTATCCTTTATATAAAACTATTTCTCTCTCTCTCTCTTTTTTTTTTTTTGGTATCACTGCCCTCAGGTGGTGGGAGTAGGAGGCCTAGCCTTTGCTCCTTGGAACTGGAATTGAACCTCCATCCCAGTGGGCCGCAGTCCTGTGCACAACCACTACGCTACTGGGGCTCAGCCCAATAAAACTATTTCTTATATACATATGAGTGTCTGTGGATTTGCTTCTCTAGTTTATCCAAGCTAACACATTGTGTTTATAAACTATGCTATGCCAATCAATGACATTTGCCCCCTAAGTCTTTTAACCAGTAAAGCAGTCCCCTGAATTGTTTTGGCATGTCTATTTCCTGCATAGTTTTATGAGGTTCCTGGAGATTCAATTTTGAAAGGTCATAATCAAAGAAGAAATAGATACTGCTATCAAGAAACTACCAATCACAAAAGCTCCCAGACTTGAGAGCTTCTACCAAGAAGAGTTCTACCAAGCATTCAGGGAAGAACTGACACTGATCTTCCATAAGTTATTCCAGAGCATAGAAAAGATGGTTAACTTCCAAACTCATTCTACAAAGCCAGTATAACTGGATACCCAAAGAGGACAAGGATCCCACAGGAATAGAGCACTACAGATTGATATCTCTAATGCACATAGGTGCAAAAATCCTTTAAAAATATTAGTCAAGAGAATAAAAAAGTATACAAAGCATATCATACATCAGAATCAGTTGGAATTCATTCCAGGGATGTAGGGATGATTTAGCATCAAAAGGTCCATCAATACCAATCAACGTCCACATTGATAAGGATCACATGATGATATCAGTAGATGCAAAATGCATTTGATAACACCCACCACCCACTTCTAATTAAGACCCTTAAGAAGATAAGAATGGAAGGAAAATTCCTCAAGCTAATGCAAGTTATTTATGAAAAGCCAATAGGCAACATTACAGTCAACAGAGAAAAGACAGAAACTATTCCACATCAAAAGAAGACCAGATAAGGATGGACAAGGATGGGCCTTTGTCCCCACTTCTATTCAACATCCTAACTAACAACATATGGCAGTGGAAGGGAGAGGAAGAGGTGAAACTATCACTACTTGCAGACAACATGATTCTATATATTGAAACCTCCCAAAGCTCCACAACAGGAGTACTGGCAGTGATAGAGGAATATGGAAGAGTGGTGGGATACAATATCAACAAATAGAAGTCTATTGGTTTGCTATATTGGATAAGACCACAGGAGAGAAGATGAAGAACACAGTACCCTTCACTGAAACATCTAGGGATATATCTAACAACAACAACAACAACAACAAAATATTAGAATGAATAAATGGAAGAGTATCCCATGCTTATGGTTCAGAAGACCCAATATAGTAAAGACGTCAATCTTATCCAGGGCATTATATAAATTTAACATTATTCTAATTTAAATACCAACAACCTTCTTCAAATGATTGGAAAAACTGACCACCAATTTCATACGGAGAGGGAAGAAGCCCAGGATAAGCAGAGAACTCCTTCAGGACAAAGCTGGAGGGGGTGGTGGTGGCGCTCTCCTTACCTGACTCTAACACTTGCTGTACAGTCACAGTGATCAAAATATGATGGTACTGGAATAATGACAGATATTCAGACTAAGGGAAAGGAACAGGAAACCAGAAATAAAACTATCATATAGACAAGTGATCTTCTACAAAGGCCCCAAAAGTGGGAGGTGGATGCCCTTTAACAAGTGTTGCTGGAAACACTGGCTATCTACCTTTAGAAAAATGAAGCAAGAACCTTACTTAACCCCAGGCACAAGAACAAACTGAAGGTGGACCACAGACCTAGAAGTAAACCCCATCAACAAAGGAATCAGGACAAACCTAAGAACCTTGGCCCAGGGAATACATAGACTAAATGTAATAGAAATGGATACACACACAGATGAAGCTGAAATCAATAAGTGGGATATACAAAGGATAAAATACCTGTGTTCATCAAAAGATTTCACCAAGAGAGTAACCCGAGAACCCGCACCTGGGAGAGGAGTTTTAGCGATGACACAACAGACTTATTACCAAAATCTATAATAACCTCCAAGCCTGCAAAAATAAGAAAATAGTTAATCTCCCCAAAGAAGTGAGCTAAAGACATGCACAGAAGTTTCACAATGGAGGAGACTCAAATGACCAATAAACATGAGAAAATGCTCCTGATCATAAGCCATCAGAGAAATGCAAATTAAAAAATTATGAGATGCCACAAAATACCATTGAGGTTGGCTTAAATCAGAAAACCAGAGAGAACAAAATGTTGGAGGGGATGTGGTGAGAGAGGACCGTTTCTCTACTGCTGGTGGTCATATAGATACTTGCAGCCACTGTGGAAAGCCATCTGGTGATATTTAAAGCAAATGGGCATCCAGCTACCTTATGATCCAGTAATCCCTCTACTGGGCATATACCTAGAAGAGGCTAGAAATAGACCCTGGCCAGCTGTGTGTGTTTCAATGTTTATCACATAATCCATAATCACAAAGAATTGGAAAGCAACCTAAATTTCCATCAATAGATGTATGGTTTAGAAAACTCTGGCACATAAACACAATGGAGTACTATGCATCACTGTAAATCATTGATGATTGCATGAAGCTCATAATCTCATAGGTAGAGCTGGAGGAAACTTGGCTAAGTGAAGTTACCCAATGAAAAAGGACAAGTGCAACCTGAGTCCACTAAGAAAAGAATAATCAACGCTGCTGACATAGAAGAAAAGCCACATATCTTACACTTTATGGGTTGTGGTACAAGCAGCTGGGTGGGGGGCACCCCAAATCCACAGATGTACATGTTATTCCAACACAAAGAAGGAAAAATAGGGGGTGGGGAGCTAGAAAAGAGAGGGGAAAAGGAGAAAGATGATGGCATTGGAGGAGCAGGGCACTAATCCATCCAGGGGGAGGGTATTGTTTATATCTTTAAAGAAATGCGAGTGTGAATGCAGACTCCAACATGCCAAACCTTGAAAGCAATGTAATTACATGGACCAACCCATGAAAGAAGTCTACAGTTGAAGTTTGTGCTACAGAGGACAACACTAAAATTGAATTACAGGTTGGGGAAAGGGCCGGACCTGCCATGCCCACGCAGAAGCAAACCAAGAAGGAAAAGAGAGAGCAAAGTACTAGATCACCTAAAGGCACACCAAGCCCTAAGGATGATGTCACTGCATAGAGCTGCTAAGGCACAGGGAGAACTGTAGGAATGACAACAGCTCAAGACACGATGTCCCCTAATTGGAGCATACTGTTTCAGAGGACAAAACTGGGGATGCATGTGGGGAAGTGAGTCTGGTCAAACTCCTTGGCCCCCAACCTCATACATAGCGGGGTGATCCCAGAAGAGAACAGATCAGCAACGGGAGCCAAGCAAAGCCACAAAACCCCTGATGAGACCCCCAAATAGACTTCAGGCTAGGAAGGGCAATTCCTGGGAAACTCCCCTCTCCCAAGAACAGTGGGAAGAGAGTAAAAAAGGTCAGTGGAACTGGAATCATGTATACATTTTTGTTTTGTTTCAGATTTTTTGCTATTTTTTCATTTTATTCAATCTTTTGTTTTCTTTTTGTTTTGTCTCTGTTATTGTTGCTTTGGCCTACTTATATAAGATAGGCATGGGAAGCAAGGCTGAGAAGAAAGCAACAAGAACAACAGTTTCTGGAGGGACTTGTGCAGAGGAGGAGGTGGGGGAAAGGAGCAGTGAGCAAACAATGCCATAGACAAGGGAACAACTAGTGAATTAAAAGCAGCAATGAGGAGAACACAGAGATCCTGGTGGTGGCGGAGAACAGCAATCTAGCTGAGAGAAATTACTAAGAGGCAGAAGAAGGGTGAGTGTGGTGGGGAAGGAAAAAGGTAAAAGGAAACAGAGGAAAGATCCAGGCAGCAAAGCTATTGACAGAGATATAAACATAAGCATGCACTTATGTAAATATATTAATTCATAAAAATAAAGGCATTAGCCTATGTGCATATATTTATATGACAATACATTGAGAAAGTGGATGGATTTTGGATCTCTGCTTAAATGCATTGGGTCCCTCCCTCAATGCAAGAACACTTTGTTCTAACAACCTGGCATTCTGCATCACTGACCCTCCTGATATGATCTATCCCTGAAGACAAAGTGGATGCATAAGCAAATGCAGTGAAGAAAGCTGATGATGCCTGAATATCAAACTATATAGCTATGAAAAGATATAGCATCTGGAATCTTAGAAGCTTGAAGTTAAACAGGCAGCCATCTAGCCCACCAGCCTGTGTGATCATGAGGTATTAACAGAATCAGGTAACAGGCACCAGAACCCTTCCCCCCATGCAAAACATATTGTTGAGAAGTAAAGGGGTCGGAAAAGAGACCCCAAACCCTTCTGTAGACAATGGGACATTCCTTTATAGAAGAGTCACAAACAAGAAATGAGTCAACCAGGGCATGGTATAGCACCAATGAGGCACACAATATTCCTCTGGTTCTTTGAGACTTCCTCACTCCAACCCACTATCATGACCCCAGTCCTACCTTTCAGTTCTGGCTAGACTGGAGCATGTACAGAAGTACAATTAATAACTCAGGACACATGCAATCCAGGTCAGATAAACCCCTCAGGAACAGAAATGGGATGGGAATAGGGATACCAGAAGGATATGGGAAGGTGAGGAGAAGAGGGGAGAAAGGAGGAAACAATTGCAACGATCTATGCATGACACCCCCACTCCCACTCAGGGGTCAGAGAAACAAAAAGGTGAGTGAAAGGAAGCAGCAGTCGGTGTAAGGTATGAAAATACTATTAATTGATCATTTATCAAGGGATCATGAGGGTGAGAGGGAGGAGGGAGGGAAAAAGAGAAGCTGATACCAAGGGCTCAAATATAAAGTACTATTAATGTCTAGAAAATGATGATGTTAACAATATGTACAAGTATATTTGAAACTATTGATATATGGATTGGTGTGAGAGCTGTAAGTTTCCCTAATTAAATGATATTTTATATATATATGTGTGTGTGTGTGTGCATCACTTTTCTCTGATATATATATATATATATATATATATATATATATATCTATCTCACAATCTTGAAAATGGCATGGAGCAGTTCTACATGACATGTGTCGGATGTCACTGTGAGTCAGAATCAAGTTGATGTCAAGTAACAACCACTACACCCTTAAACCAACCACCAGATGGCTTACATATCTAAATGTTCATCTCCTCTTTTAGGCTGTGAATGCAACAGAAGTAATGCTTCGGTGATTACTGTAATACCTACCATGGTACTTGAACACAATGATTCAAGAAATGTTCATGAATGAATATCAGAGAAGTTCAATCTTCAAAAACAATGGGTGCTTCCTGGCACATGAATGTAAAATTGTGTCTGAGCAGATGTGTTTGTGTGTATTGTGTGTGTGTAGTTGTGCACACATTTATCTGGGTAGCTGTTTCATAGCACTCACCATATTCTGAAATAAATCTGATATTAAAATAGACTTATGAATTATTGATTCATTCTAATTTCCTTAGAAAGTTTAAAACTAATTTTGCTGCATTATTTAAAAAAATAATAATATAAAACCAAGGGGAATGTTTATTTTTGAGAGGAAGAGAAGAGGAATCATTGTCCTTGAATAACAAAGACAGCAAGATAATGTATTTTCACAAACATCATGGCCATGTAATTAATGCATATACATACTCATAAAATTCTAGGAGTGCCTAAATTATACAAAAAGTTCTGCCATAGCACATGCATGGATATACCACACACCTCATGACATTTCCCAAAGTGAATTTCAGTCTCATTTACCCCCACTCAATAGTCTGAAACTGTTGTTTTATATCACACTTTTAAAATAAAGGTATATGCCGTGGTCAAGAATTCATGGATCAGGGGCTGAGCCCCGGTGGCGTAAGTGGTTGAGTGCGGGACTGCGGCTCATGGGGTTGGTGGTTCAAATCCAGCGGCGGCGCTCAGGAGCAGCATTGGGTAGTGCCCACGCCCACCAGAGGCAGTAATGCCCACCCCCCGCAAAAAAAATAAAGAATTCATGGATCAAGTTTTCTAGTACCCGAGGGATTGGAAAACACACAATTGAAATGGTGCATTTGTTTCTATTAATTTAAATTGATAATTAAATTAAATTGATAATGTTTGAAGCATCAAACTGGACCTTAAACCTACTAAGACCTGTCCATAGATGGCATGCTATCAATTGGTAGTGTAAACAAAAGAGTGTGAGTTGGCATAAATAGCATGGAGTAGTTCTCAGTAAGAATCATGACCCCAGTCTGTACAGACATAATTACTAGAGTTATCTTGGAGGAATACACAGAGCATCAGTGATACATGATCACTCTTAGCTCAAGAGCTGAATGCGAAAACCTCACCAGATCAACCCAAATGAACCAATAAGCCATGATAGGTCTATTTCTTAGTCTAATTATGCCTTATTAACACTAATGTCTTTAATTCATGATCATCAGTCACCTTAGTTTATCTATTTAAAAAACTAGCTTCTAAAAACCCCTTGCTTCTTGTACAGCTTACATTTTAATTTTGCAGTTACTTTACAAGAACCAGGGGGTGGCTGATTATATTGTGCAGTTCTTCAGTTTACAAAGCTAAATCTTAGAACGCTTTAAGATCATTTTGGGGATTAAAATATAAGTTTTACACCATTCAAACTGAGTCATTGTGAGGGCAGGAGAAACAAGCAATGAAGTGGAAGCAAAAGAGTTTGAAATTGGCCAGCCATTCATTTGTCAATGAGAAAAGGAGAGAAAGGAGATGGAGAAAATGAATCCACAAAAAAATTACATCATGGGCCCAAAGTTAAATAGCCTGGGTTTGAGAACAACTTGAAAGTCTGAATTTTTTTTTCTTGCAGGGAACACAATAAGGCTGTTAGGTAGCAGAACAGGGATAGAGAAGGACGTCTCTCCCATGCCTATCCAAGGCCTCTACAGGAGGCCGGAAGACAATCAGGTGAAAGTTGTCATATAAAAAGACCTTAACTGGGCATGCTCCAACTCAAGCCCCTCAAGCCAGGTGGGTGGTACATCTGGGCGGTCTAAACTAGGCCCATGTGGACTCGATTCAGCCAATGGGGTCAATCAATGCCTTCAACCATTTCTCCCTAGTCAGAGGTTAAAAAACCTTGGCTGCGACAAAATAATATCAATTTATAACTTATCAAGGGTTCATGATGGAGGGAGTGTGATGAGGGAGAGGGTGGGGAATGAGGATCTGATACCAAGGGCTGAAGAAGAAAGCAAATGTTTTGAGAAAGATGATGGCAACAAATGTACAAATGTCCTTGACATAATGGATGCATGTATAGATTGTGATTAGTTGTATGAGCCTCCAATAAAATAATTTTTTAAAACCAACTTGGCTGTGGTACTGCCAGCCCTTCTGCCCTTCTGCCCTTCTCTTCACTCTGTTACTGTGCCCGCTCCCCCATGCTGCCGTGTCTCTCTCTCGCCACAGTCTCCCGGGCCTCAGGTCACCATGTGTGGTTGCACAGTCCCACCAGGTTGCCCGTGTTCAGCTTTGAGTCCAACACAACCTACCCATGGTTTGGCATGCTTTCCCTGAAATAGCATGTACTTCTTTGAGACTATAAAACCTGATTCTTCCATTTTTTATAAAAACCCAATTGGATTATGAACCAGATTTAGGCGTGAATTCTTTCTTGTGTGAAATCAACAATGTTATCTCTATTGTCACAGTTCAGACCAAGTAAAAAGAGGAATCCAGACATCGAGCTAAATTTCAGTTAATTTCTAAATTCACAAAAAGAAATGGCCTTTCTGTGAGATTGAAAATCACTGTAAATTAGCACCTCCTGGAATCTGAAGGTAACTGATGATGATGACAGTGATGATGATATTTAATAGTCCATTTAAGAAAAAAAAAAACACAATTTCTTCTGACGACGTTCACTGTGTTACCTGAATTTAGGTTCTTGTCTTACCAAGAGAAAGATTTACTTTAGGAAAATATAGGGCATCACAAAAGAATTTTATTCAGAGATGTAAGAAAACCTCACAAGCCAGTTTGACCAGCCTTGCTATTTCTTGCCTTCCTTCTCACTTGCATCCTCTGAAGTGTTTTTCAGTGTTCTACAAGTACACAAGCCTCTTGGGAGCTTCTATTAGTGTAGCAAGGGAACCTGGGAAACGTAGTCCCAAGATGCTATCATGGATTCCACATATGCTCTGTACAAATCTCCACCTTTGTTCCATCGCCCTATCTCAATTAGCTGATTTCAAGGATATAGATTATCAAAAATTATGTTTCAGTTTAAGGCTTATGGGAGCAATGAGATGTAAACATTTTGTTCTTGCAGTTTTAGCCCAAGGATCAGTTCTCCTTTACTCCTCTCTAGCTTCATGCATTCATGCCTTTTGTTTTCAAGTCCTGTTTCCATCTCTAGCCCTTTCAGTTCACCATCAATTACACTTAGTGTAGAAAATACCTACCTTTCATGTAGTTTCCAGGAGACAAGATTTTTTAAAAATAATTTTATTGGGGGCTCATACATCATTTCTCATAATACATAAATACAAATATTGTGTCACGCTTCTTCACATGCCTACAGCTGTCATTGTTCTCTGAACCTACCTTTCCATCCGAGCCTCTGACATCAGACTCCCATCCCTTCACCTCCATCCTTGCTCCCTATTCCCCCACCAACTCTCAATACTCTATAAATTATTGTTTTGTCATAACTTGTACTGCTCGATGTCTCCCCTTGCCCTCTTCCCCAGTGTCTGTCCCCCCGGTAGGGGATTATATGAAGATCCCTGAAGTTGGCTCCCCGTCTCTACCCCACTTTTCCTCCACCCATCCAGTAGCTTCACTCCTACTTCTGGTCCCAGGGGATTCATCTGTCCTGGGTTCCCTACATTTCCATTTCCATGAGATAAGTTTTATCTCAGGAACATTTAAGACATTGGACAGGGTGGAAAATGAAATGAAAAGAATTTTTTTTTGTATAGCACATGTATGAAAATAATGATGGTGAGTGCATGATGTGAAAAGAAAACTATGGGCTGATCCCTGGTGGCGTAGTGGTTGTGCGCAGGACTGTGGCCCACTGGGTTGGAGGTTCAAATCCAGCAGCAAGGCTGGGCCTCCTACTCCCACCACCCAAGGGCAGTGATGCCACAAAAAAACAAAAACAAAACAAAAAAGAAAACTATGATAATCATATTTCAGTGTGAAGGATGGAGGATGGTCACATTATCAATGTTTCCAAGGCCTTTTACCTGCATCACATGCAATATGGCAGCCCAAGAGCGCCGTGCATGAACTGCCTTTTCCCGTATAGAATTATGGAATAGCATGGGGTGGGGGCAGGAGTAGGGGGTGGTTGTGTGCCTGGTGACAAGTGCAGTGGGGCCTTCTCTGTTCCTGTTGAGTCATTCCACAAATAATCTCACCATGCAGAGAGAAAGAAGGGGAAGTGCTTTTAGCTTTTGGATTTGTTCTTATCTGAAATCTGTAGCTATATTACAGCACCGCACTGCTCATTGTGTCTTTCTTTTCTTTCTTCCTGGCCTCATAAATCTTCCTTACATTTTTGGCTGGGCGGATTATTTACCATTTGCTTTCCTTGTTTGGTGTTTGTGCAGTGTCATTGGCAAAAGTTAATGTGTGCCACTCTCTGCCTCAGGGAATCCTCCAGCTCCATCATGATAGAATTAATCTATAAATGTGATCTCTAAAAGCCCCTTTGGGTCTGATTCTCTGAATAAAACGCAGCATGGAGTGGAAACGATCTGTTGTCATCATCAGCATTTTCTAAATGGATGCAAATGTAGCAGATTGATAATGCTCCCCCTTACCAGAAAGATAAGAATCAAAGAGCTGTAATTTCCATGTTTAATTGGAATGGTGCATTGAGGCCCTATTACCAATGAAGGTTGTGGACACTTCACTTAAGGTAATTTATATTTGCCATTTTTGATGGCTATTAGAAGACACCTAGACTTTCTAAACACTTGTGCCTTCCCAACTTGGAAGAATATTTTGGCTTATTTGGAAAACAAGACATGAATTCAAGGAAATAATGTTAGCCGTAGTTCCAGATTCATTTAGGTCAATTGGTGGCCTGTCTATGCAGTAACTTTCTTTCCCAGATAATATCAACTCTCCATTGACCGCAAATTATATTCCTGGCATGATGCCAATTTCTTTACATACAATATCTCATTTAACTTCCACATTTCAGTGAAGTAAACAACTATTTCCTTTTTATAGAGAGGGAATCTGAAGCACAGAAAAGTCAAGTAATTTATCCAGACTTACATAGGAAATTGCTGAGGCAAATTATAACCACATATTTGTGTTTCTCTCAAACCAAATGTTTATATATGCAATTACTTTTTCTATCACCAAAGCATTTATTTATCAACTAATTCATTCATTCAACAAATATTTACTGAGCAAATAGTACATGCTAGGACCTAGGTGCTTGAGAAGAATGGGAATTCCAGAACACTTCATTGTGCTCATAAGAAACTAGCAAGAGGCAATTATGTAAACAGAACAAGGACATACTACATGGTTTAAAATCAGGAAAGGTGTGGGACAGGGTTATTATATCTTCTCACATACTTATTCAATATTTCCATGGGCATTGAAGTAATAGTCAAGAGATATAACAATAAATTTATTGGATAAATCTGCTGCACAAGACATCTTTAGCATATTGAAAAGCAAGGCTGCTCTTTTAGCAAGGTGGTCTAAGGTGTACCTGATCCAAGCCATGATATTACTAATTGCCTCATGTGAAAGTTGGACATTGAAAAGCACTGATACATGTAAAGTGTGGTATGGGAGAAGAATACTGAAGATACCATGGATGGCCAAAAGGACAAACCGATCTGATTTGAAAGAAGTAGGGCCAGAGTGCTCCTTAGAAGCAAGGATGGCAAGACTTCATAGTACATACTATGGACATATTGTCCGGAAGACCAGTCCCTGGAGAAAGACATCATGTTTGGTATAGTAGAGGGGCAGTGCCAAAGAGGAAGTTCCTCAAGGATATGGATTGACACAGTACTTGCCACAATGGGCTCAGGCATCGGAAGAATTGGGAGGATGGTGGAGGACCATGTGATGTCTCACTCTGCTTCACATGAGGTCACTATGAATCAAATCTGGCTCAATGGCATCTAATCATAAGTGCTGGATGCTAAATGCAATGACAAAAGAGCTTTGTCATTGAGCATTCCCAGAGGAATTGTTTGCTTTTAAAAGAAATCCAGAATATTTCCAAAGAGCAACCTTTAGTGGTGTCAAGGATACACATTCAGATTGTTGCTACTGTTAGTTACTGAGGTGTCAGCCCAGTGAAACAAGCGGCAACCCCATGTGCAGTGGGAATGAAAGATGTGCTCCACAGGGTTTTCGTTGGCCGATGTTCTGGAAACAGACCACTGGACCTTTCTTCCTGGTCCATCTTAGTTTAGGAGCACCATGAAACCCATCCAGCATCAGAGTAACACACAAGCCTCCACTAACAGACTGCATACAGGTGGCTGCATACAGGACGTATTAATCAGGAATCAAATCTGGGTCTTCTTTAGACAGCAACTGTTGTTGGTTAAGACCCATCTGAAGGACTGTCCCTTCTCAAGACCCACAACCCATCAATGTTTGCCTGTAAAAAAAAAATGCCCTTTGCCTTCCCTTCTTCAAATGATAGGAGAATGGGGTATGTGTACTGGGGGGGGGGGGGTTGATGAACAATGAAAAGGGAGAGGATGCCAACAGATAAAGGGCTTTGGGGTGGATTTTCAACAAACTCCCTTTGTCTGGTGATAACAGTTCACCTCTGGAGGGAAGGAAGCCATATCATTCTTAAAGGGGAAGGAGGGACACTAGGTATGTTTAGTCAAGCTCCTGAACCTCATAATCAAGAGCAAGTATTCTGTAGCTAACTATTTTCCATAGAATGTTACTGAGTTCTGATCTTCACATGAAGGACTACCATAATAAGATAAGATTGTTTTATGATTAAACATCCCTGGATGACTCAAATAGTTTGCATTCAACTAACCTAAAGGTTAACAGATTGACAGTTTGAACTAGGACTCAGACTTAAGTTTAGATTTGATATACAAAGGCTTGCTTTGTCTAATGCCGCAAATAAAGTTTTGACTTCTTTTATGCTACCTCGTGTAATGGTTGAATTTTGACTAGTTCTTTTTGCTGCATAATTGTGTATTCCTTCCAACTTAAAAAAAATGGTTCAGTCACGAATACCATATTTTCCAACTGTTGATTGTTCCTCTTTGCTTTTAACTTTCACATTCCAGTAGCCAATATTTATCAATGCACCTTGAGTACATGTTTGATCGATTTCAGATTTAAGAAGTTGGTAGAATGCTTCAGTTTCTTTATCATTGTCGCTAGTGGTTGGTGAGTAAGTTTGGAGAATACTCATATTCAGTGGTCTTCCTGATAGGTATAGAGATATTTTTCTATCATATTGTACTTCAAGATGCATCTTGAAATGTTCTTTTTGACATTCAATGTTATGTCATTCATTTCTTTGGAACATATCATTCCTGGCATAATAAGCAATATGATTTTTGGACTCAATATGGTCAATACTAGTTAATTTCAGCTCACTGTTGCCTAAGATGTTGATCTTTATGCTTTCCATTTCATTTTTCACAACCTCCAATTTTCCTTGATTAACACTTTGTATATTATACTTCCCAATTATCAATGTATGTTTGTAGCTACTCCATCTCATCTGGAATCATGTCTCATCAGCAACTTAATGTCTGGGAATCTTTGCTCCCTCTACTCCTCACTGAGGAGGCAGTTCTTTCCCTGTTATACTTTTAGTGCCTTCAACACACATCTTCCCATTCCTATTTTTCAGAAGTGCACCACTTCCTCTTTTAAAGTGGACCACTTTGTCCTTAGTCTGGAAGCTCCACTGAAATCTGTTATCATGGATGACCTTGCTGGTATTTGAAATACTGGTGGCATAGCTTCCAACATCACAGCAACATGAAAGTCACCACAGTAGGAAAAATGAACAAATGAGTGTTGGAGGAGTGGTGGTGAAGAGAGCAATTGAAGTCAAGCGAAGCTCAGCATAATGGCAGGGTACATCAGTTCCTACAGTTGATAGTACCGCTGACTGCTTTAAGTCCTAAACAAGTACTCTGAATGGCCTAGAAAAGACAGGTACCTTTTAGGAATCCCTACCTCTTAGGATATTTACTTTTACTTCCACTTAAACCTAATACTTGGAGAAACTTGTTAACTCTCTGTTGCTTGCATTCAATGATCCAAGGAAAGCCCAGAGCCTTAAGAAAAAACCCAGTATTAAAGTAAAGAGGTTTCCAGTCACTGAGAAACAGTCTTACTGAGAATGCTGAAGTGTACATTTAAATCTGAATGGAGAAATATTTTATTATATTATAGTAAATATACTCCTGAAATTGGCAGGGAACTTGTTAACATAAGGCTTCTTCCAAATCCAGTGGCAGCTCTCAGGAGCAGCACTGGGTAGCGCCACGACCACCAGCTGCTCCCCCCAAAAAAACAGTGGGGGACAGTGATCCCCCCCAAAAAACAAAAACAAACAAACAAACAAAAAGCTTCTTCAACTTCTTACCCAATCCATGAGCCCCACCAACTTCTTGCCTGGGTTAGGCTTCCATTAATGAGACTCTCACTATCTTGCTTCCATAATGAGAAAGTATGGGTCTCTAAAACATTTACATAGAAAATAAGTATTAGGAGCATAATATAAAGCAACATAACATTATTTTTGGTACTCATACCCACTAAGGTTCCTTACATATAATTTAATGAACTGATAATTTCCAAATGATTTATCTATAATGCTACAAAATGAAGCATGGTTCTTCATGTTCACCCCTCCAGCCCTAGTCTACCTACCACTGTGCCGAAATTTTAAAACAGTAAATCTCAGATGTCACTTCACTTGATCCTTAACTACTGGCATGTGTCTCTAAGAGAGAAGGACTGTTAAAATCATCGTAAGCGTGCTGATTTTTAAGCGGCAATATGTAAAAATATCTGGTAAGGAAGAGAGAAGGGTATGACGGCAAAAAAAGAAAAAGAGCAGAGCATGTGAATTTAGGTCTGTAAACTCTTAAAGGGAGGGTGGAGTAGGAGGGGGAACTAATTTCTGGGGTCTACATGTGACCTCCTCTCTGGGGTGCAGACAATGGAGGGGGAGGTGAGTGAAGTGACACATTGGACAGTGTATGCTATGAAGAGGTAATAACAATTTGTAAATTATTGGGAGTTCATGGGGGAGGAGAAGGGGAAATATGGGGAGTTGGAATTTAAAAAAATAAAAAACTAGAGGAAAGAGGGAAAGAGGAGTTTATGCTTGGGGGGGGGGTGGTGTTCAAGTAAAAATGTTTGTAGATGAATGTGGTAACGTGTACAAGTATGCTTAATATGAACAATGTATTGAATGCTATAAGGACTGTAAGAGCCCCCAATAAAATCTATATTTAAAAAAAATTACATTGGGAAAAAAGTAAAAAAAATGACAATGATTTCTTAATATCACCTAATTTCTAGTCAAATTTTTTCATTTCTCAAATTTCTTTTTTTGGGGGGGAGAGGGGGGCATCACTGCTCTCCGGTGGTGGGAGTAGGAGGCCCAGCCCCACTGCTGGAATTGAACCTCCGTCCCAGTGGGCCGCAGTCCCACGCACAACCATTATGCCACTGGGACTCAACCTAATTTCTCAAATTTATTGATAGCTTTTAATGTTTTTTTACTGCTGGTTTGTTTGGCAATTCTACATAAGAATGAGACATATTCTTGGAATGTAAGCACAGCTGATATTTTGTTATGAACCATTTGGAAAAATTTTGAGTGTCCAAAATGTGTTGATTTAAATTAAATGTTCTACTTATTTTGATTTTTCTTTGCTCTATACTTTCTTTCATAATAATATGGAAATTATTATAAGCATGATATTGACCTAGACTCATCTTTTTCTAAATAATTTCTCTTTCTGATTTTTTTCAACATGGCTTTCTTAGCACCATGTTCACCAATGTAATAGCACCACATGATGGGAGGTCTATTATTGTGATCCTCTTCAGCAAATATTTATTGGAAATCCATTAGAAAAGTCGAGTTGCATTTGTTGGTCCAACAATCCTATATCCGATGACCGATGTAAAAGAAAATGCAAGACAAATAGCATAAAGGGAGACTATATACAGTGTTTGAACTTGTCATAGAAGCAGACAATGCTCCGTAGAAGTGTCCAAGCACATACTTTGGACATGTTATCAGGATAGATCAGTCACTAGAAAAAGACACCATGTTTTGTAGAGTTCAAGGGCAGTGAAAAAGAGGAAGACCTTTGAAAAGATAGTGACACCATGACTGTAGCAACAGACTCAAATATAGCCATTGTGAGGATGGTGCAGGACTGGGCAGGGTTTGGTTTTGGTGTATTTAAGGTTAATAAGAGTTGGAATTGACAGCACCTCACAACAAGCAATAATGCATTATGTAGGCATATGCGTTTCTTAGAATTTTCAGAAATAGAGAAGAGTAAAACAAACAGCATTATACATAATATACTACCATACTATATATTCAACACTATTTACATGTTACGCATATACATTTATTCAAGGGCTTGTGATAAGCAGCAATGGAAGTGGATAGATCTGACCTTCTCCGGCTTCTCTGCCCTCATGAGGCAGGACTCAGATATGCCTCCACCCCACATCCTTCTCTGCCTGTTCTGACACCAACATTCCTCCCATTCCACTGCACACCTCTCTAGGTCTCATGCTAGGCTATGGCCACACAGACAATACTCACAATTCATGAGGTGCATTAGGGTAACAGGCCACAACAAGTCAGCATCCAAATCCCCCAAAACAAAGTCAGTCACTGCCACAGAGGGATGTTGACTGAGAGGGACCCTGGAGGGTAGAGTAGGTCGCCTCCAGGAGTTCCCAAGGCTGTAACACTTGTCAGAACTAGAAAGTCCCTTCTTTTCCCCACAAATCACCTGCTGGTTTTGAACTGCTGGCCTGGCACTTAGCAGCCCAATGAGTTACCACTGCTTCACCAAGACTTTTATCAAATCAGGGTCAACAAGTAGTAAAGATATAGTCATTGGTCAACACCAACATCTCTTCTGAGCTGGCAGCCAACCTTTTTTCTGGTGTTCAGTCTCTCCATGATTTGCCTCCATAGGTCAGGAAGCCAGCCTGTGCCACAGTGTCAGGTATACCAGGTCTCCGCAGCCTCCACCATTTCAGAGTTCTTGGACACACTCTTTCCAATGGTCCTGCTCTCTTCCTCTGAGTCCCCAATGGCACGAGTAAACTGAGGAATACCTTGATGAATGTATGTTTTGTCTTTTAGCCAACCGTGCTGCTGAGGAAAACAAAAGACGGTGTCCTACGTCACACCCGCTAGTAAAGCAGAAAGATGTCCCCTAGGACATCTACGGTGGCATCCCAAAGACGAGCTCAAGCACAGGAAGGATCGTGAGGGTGGTGCAGGAGCGAGCGACAGTGTTTCCTTCTGTTGAGTTCAAAGTAGCTATGGATAGGAAAAGACTCAGAGACATCGAAAAACAACAACAAAGATGCCTCAAAGAAACAAGGGGTGTGGCTTGGTTCACACCATCCACTAAAACAAAGAGCCAAATTCATTGCCTTGAGAGGATGAAGACTGATGTGACGCTATAGGACAAGACAGAACTGCTCCTGCGAGTTTCTGAGCCTGTCACGGATGGGAGTGGAAACCCTCATCTTTCCTGTTTGTCAGTATTCCAACACGCTAGTTCCACCCTGCCTATCGAGTCACTATAGAGAATGCCTTCCAGAAGGGTTATAGAGTGCAGGATTATAAGATCTCACATAAGGGATTATGGCTAGATGACCCAAATTAATTGACAGTATCTCAGATACTTCAAAAAGTTCATGGGAAAAAATCCATTTTTTCAAATTCCATTTTCCACAAACTTTGGAAGCCCTTCATTTATTTGTAAATAATGTTTTTACGTTAATGATTATGCATAGTGATGTTGTTAATCCTAACTGAACATCTACATATTCATCAATTGTGAATAATTACACTGCTTTTAAAAGGTTTGCCTTCATAATGAAATATCACGAACAATTAAAAAGCATTATATATACCAAGGGCTTAAGTAGAAAGAAAATATTTTGAAAAAGATGATGACAATATATGCACAGATGTGTTTAATACAGTGGATTATGATAAGATCTGTTAAAAACCCTCAGTAAAAAAAAATTAAAGCATTATATGAAACTGTATGTATTAACATGGAAAGGTAAACACCTTAAATAGTTTTTAGATTAAAACAAAAAATAGGGTATGAAACAATATGTAGGATTGTCATAAAACTTCCAAGTATGCTATACTTTTTAGAAGGTAGAAAGTATCTAAAAATTATCTGTGTTGTTCATAAAACAATGGAATATGCCTAAAATGATCCCGTTTGTTGTTAACCTACTTACGCCCTCTGAGCCTCAGTGCTGTAGTGACATGTTGGACTGTTAACCACAAAGTCAGCAGTTTTGTTCTGTTTTGTTTTTTGGGTATCACTGCCCTCTGGTGGTCGTGGGAGCCACCCAGGCTTGCTCCTGGAGAGCCACTGCTGGGTTTGGACCACCAAGCCTGTGGGCCGCAGTCCCGCACTCAACCACTATGCCACCAGGGCTCAGCCCAGGTCAGCAGTTTAAAATCATCTGCCACTCCATGTGAGAAGAATGCAATCTCTCTGTTCCCATAAAGTTTACAGTGTTGGAAAACCTACAAGGGCAGTTCTATGCTGTCTTATAAGGTTGCTATGGTTCCCAATTGACTCCATGGCCAGGAATTTGAATAACCAAACACACACACACACACATATGAGGGTAGGTCAAAAAGTAATACTACTAGAGTGCTAATTGATACATAATGGTTTATTGATGGTCTTTATACCTGTCTTTGTGATCAAGAGCCCTGGTTGGGCTGCTAACTACAAAGCCAGCTGCCCCACTGGAAAAATATGGGACTATCTACTCCCATACAGTTACGGTCTCAGAAACTCACAGGGGCAGTTCTACCCTGTCCAATAAGAGTTGATATTGACTTGATGACTGAGTTTGGTGAGAGAGAGGAGAGGGAGAAGAGAGAGTGGAGAGAGAGAGAAAGAAGACCGAGACAGAGAGAGAGAGAGAAAGAGAGAGAGAGAGAGAGAGAGAGAGAGAGAGAGAGAGAGAGAGAGAGAAGTGGATTGCTGCAGACAAATTCTCTCAGTCATAAACTTGTCTTAGTCACATTAGGATGCCTGCAGAAAGGCGTCTAATAATAACAGTAGTTTCTGAGAGAACATGCTGGACCAGTCAAACTCAAGACAGAGAGGCAGAAGAATACAGTGACTGTTTTTTTGATTTCAGAGGGGTAATCTTGATAGGGTTTCTACAGGATGATCTCCGGGTCTTATTAGAACCCTGAAAACTGCAATGTGAGAGAAAGATGAGGAGAGTGGCAGTGGGGAATTAGTTTCCATTGTGACAATTCACTGGCTTAAGGGTGATACAGACTGTCCTAACAGAACTTCTCTGGGAATTTGACTCCACCCACTCTCCAGCCCTAATCTTGCCTATGAGGCTGCTTTGTGTCCTACAAACCCTATGTAAATTTCAGAAGAGTACCATTTCAGTCTCTGGAGGTTGCCAAAATTGTTACTGTGCTGTGGCATAAAGCAAAAGCTAAGCATTCTTCAGAGAAGAGTTAAAGATACAGACAGAAATACCTTCTTCAGAACTGAGAAAGCTACACATTTTGGTGGTGGTGTTCTGACTCATAGCAACCCTACGTAGAACCAGACACAGTCTGCCCTGCCCTGTTCTGTCCCACGCTTACCACTGGTCTTAGGTGTGAGGCACCGTGTTAGCCCATCCTCTCAAAAGCCTTCCTTTTCTGCTGTCCTGCTACTTCACACGGTGCACATCCTTCTCTGTGGACTGGCCTCTACTGACTACATGCCTAAAGTACGGGAGACAAAATCTTATCATCCTTCCTCTAAGAAGCATTGTGACTGTACTTCTCCCAAGATAGATTTGTTGGTTCTTTAGCAGTCTATGGTAATTTTAATATTGTTTACCAGTGTCATAATTGAAATGCATTTTCTTCTCCAGTATTCTTTACAATGTCCAACTTTCGTATGCATGTGAGGCGTGGAGATGGTTGAATGCCATGTCTTGAGGCAAATGCACCTTAGTCCTCAAAGCAACACTGTTGCTTTACAACATTGTGAAGAAGCCTTGTGCAGCAGATTTACCGAATGCAGTGCATCATTTGATCTCTTGACTGCTGCTTCCATGGACATGTATAAAAATGTATTACTTTGTCTATGGACATTGCTTGTGGATGCAAGGAAGATGAAATTCCTGACAAGTGCAATCTTTTCTCCATTTATCATAATGCTACCTAGGGTCCAACTGTGCAGGGTTTTTTTTCATTGAGTTGTAATCCACACTGAAAACTTCAATCCTCGGTTTCACGGTATATGCATCAAGTCTTTCTCACTTTCAGGAAGCCAGGTAGAATCATCTGCATATCACAGGTTGTTAATAAGCCTTCCTCCACGTCTGATGGCACATCCTTCTGCATATAAGCCGGTTTCTCTAGTTATTTACTCAGTTGGGCACATGGAGTGAATAAACCTAGTAAAAGGATATAACACTGATGCACACCTTTCTTGATTTTAAGCAACCCAGAAGGCTCTTGTTCTGTTTGGACAACTGTTTCTAGATCCTTGTACAGGTTTCGCATGAGCATGATGCAATTTTTTTGAATTCCTATTCTTCTCATGGCTATCTATACTTTGTTATGGTCCACACTGTTAAAGGCTTTTGCATAATCAGTAAAATTCAAGAATATGTGTTTCTGGTATTCTCTGTTTTCACCCAAGAGACATCTGAGATCAGCAATTCTATCCTTTGTTCCAAGTCCTCTTTGAAAGCCAGCCCAAACCTCTGGCAGCTTGTTGTCAAGGCACTGTTACTTTGTTGCGTGATCTTCAGCAAAATTGTAATTGCATGTATTATTAATGATCTTGTTCTATAGTTTGAGCATACTGTTGGGTCACCTTTCATTGGGATATAGAGTACAAAAAAATCAGTTGCTTCCACTCAGTCGTCTAGCTAGGTGTCTTCTAAATTTCCTGAAATATATGAGTGAGTGCCTCCAGTGCTTATCAGCTTGTTAAAGTATTTCTTTTTTTAATCATTTTATTGGAGGCCTTTACAACACTTATCATAATCCATACATACATCTATTGTATGTCAAGCACATTTGTACATTTTTTGCCATCATCATTCTCAAAACATTTGCTTTCTACTTAAGCCCTTGGTATCAGCTCATCATTTCCCCCTCCCTCCCTGGTTCCCCCCTCCCTAATGAACTCTTGGTAATTTGTTAGTTATCCTTATTTGTCAGATCTCACACTGTTCGATATCTCCCTTCACCCACTTTCCCGTTATCCTTACCCCAGGGAGGAGATTATATGTAGACCCTTATATTAGGTTCACCCTTTTTACCGCACCTTCTCTCCACCCTCCTGGTATCGCTACTCTTGCCACTGGTCCTGAAGGAATCTGTCCTGAATTTCCTATGTGTACAGTGTACATCCTTGGTCTAGCAGAATTTCTAAGGTAGTTTGGGATCATGATAGTGGGCAGGGGTGGGGGGGAAACATTGAAGAATTAGAGGAAAGTTGTATGTTCCATCAGAGCTACAGTTCCCTGAGTGGTTCGTCTTCTCCTGGTGACCCTTCTGTAAGGGGATGCCCATTACCTACGGATGGACTTTGGGTCACCAATCTGTACTCTCCCTCATTTATAATCCCATCAGTTTTAGTTCTTTGATTTCTGATACTTGATCCCTTCAATGCCTCGTGGTCACACGGCTGGTGTGCTTCTTCCATGTGAGCTTTATTGCTTTTGAGCTAGATGGTTGCTTGCTTACCTTCAAACCTTTAATTCCTCAGATGCTATATTTTTTGATAGCCTGGCACTATCAGCTTTTTTCACCACATTTGCTTATGCACACATTTATCTTCAGCAATTGTATTGGAAAGGTGAGCATCATGGAATGCCAGTTTAGTGGAACAAAGTGTTGGGGGAGTACTTGAGTGGAGGCCCAATGTTTATCTGCTGCCTTAATGCTAAACCTATGAATATATGCATGCAGGTCTATTTCCCCATCATCACATATAAATATATTTACCTATGTACATGCCTGTATTTAGACCTCTATAAATGCCCTTTGCCTCCTAGTTCTTTCCTCTATTTCCTTTTACTCTCTTCTTGTTCCACCATCATGTTCAGCCTTCATTTGGGTTTCAGTAATTTCTCTCGGTTGCATTACCCTTGATCAATCCCCACCAGGCCTCTCACACCCTCCTTGCCACTGGTTTTTGGATCACTTGTTGTTCCTTTGTCCCTGGGTTGGTCAATACCACCTCCTTTCCTCCACCTTCCCCTCTCCCGTGTTCCCCTAGAACCACCAGTACCATAGTTTTCTCCTCCAGACTGTTCATCTAGCCTACCTTATCTAAATAGACTTGCAGAGATAATAATATGCAAAGAAAAACAAGACATAGCAAGACAAAGCAACAAAAGAAAATAAAACGACAAGAAATAAAAAACAATGTCCATAAAGATATGCAAATAAATGAAAATATATAAATGATTATAAAAAAGAAAAACCTGTCAATAGTTTAAGGTCTGTTTTTTGCCCTCTAGGAGTGTCTTCAGGTCAAGTCCAATGGGATGCCACACCCTGGCCCCAAAGTCTATCCTTGGCATTTCCTTGGGACTTCCATGCTCTGCCTCCCCCACCCCCCTCTCCCGCTCTTCTGCGCACCCTTAGTGTTTTGCCTCAGTGTGGTGGGGTCAGATTGGGTGTAATCCTGACCCCATGTCTCTAGTGTTGTCCCCCATAGGGCCATGGGATCATGAGGGATGTTGTGTCTCCCAGTGGAACTGACCATATAGTCCTCTCTGTGCATTATCTGTTCTGAGCAGGGATATCGTGGTTGTCCTCTGGGCTTGGTAGGCCAAGATGCACTCTACTCTCTCCTCCTTCCCCTTCATTTGCTCCTGTGTGCTCTTATCAGACTGGTCCCTCTCCCTGAGCTGCGGCTTCAGTGCTGCTCTCTAAAGTAAATTCTTTGGGGGTGGGGGGGGCGGGGGGCAGCTGTCCACTTAGTTGGGATTGGAGCTGGCCCCTCAGACCCCTCGATTGGTATCCCATCACTTCCTGGAGCCTTGCATTTGGCTGAGGGTTTCCAATCCAGTTTGAACATAACCCTTTAGTATCATTGGTCCTCGCTCATGTTATCTTTTGAAATATTTGAAATATCAACTAGTTCCTTTTGTTACAGTGACTCTGAATTATCTCCATCTTCTGTTGGAGCTTCCTGAGTCATTCAGTATTTTACCCATAGAATTTCTTAATATTGCACTTGAGGTTTGGAATTTTTCCCAGGTTCTTTCAGTTTAAGATGTTCTTCCTCGTTGCTGCTCTTACTCTAGGCCCTTGCATGTATTTTAAAAATATATCGCTGTCTCATCTCACATTGCCCTGTGAAATCTTCTGTTCGATCATTTGACTTAATCATTTCTTCCATGTAGTTTCTCAATGATTTATAGCAAGTTTCTGAGCCCCTTTGATATTCACTTTGTCTTTTCTTTCTATCTTTTTAGTGGCAGTTTTCTTTCTTCATGTGTGATGTTCTTGATGTACTCTTGCAGCTCATCAGTTCTTCTGTCTTTAGTGTTCAGTGCTTCTTGGTACTTTTGTTTGATACATTTTAAAAATTATTTTTGTATGTTTTGACACTTTTTTCAAAATAAAGACTTCTATGTTTTAATAGTAATGCTTTTTGACTTTGTGAATAGGAATAAAATTGGGTGGTTATATGTCAAATGTTAGCAGTGATTCTCTTCAGGTAAGGGGTTTATTTACAATGTATATTTGTTAAACTTGATTGTGCTTTCTAACATTTTAAATGAGCATATGAAACTTTTAAATGGAATTATATTTTCCCTGCATCACTGCCCTGGACTTGGAGAGCTGCTGCTGGATTTGAAACGTCAACCCTATGGGTCGTAGTCCTGCGCATAATCACTGTGCCACCAGGGTTCAGCTAATTGGAAACTATTTCTTTTTTGTTTGTTTGTTTGTGCATCACTGCCCTCGGGTGGTGGGAGTAGAAGGCCCAACTTTTGCTCCGTGGAGCAGGAATTGAACCTCTGTCCCAGTGGGCCGCAGTCCCGCGCACAACCACTACGCCACCAGGGCTCAGCCGGAAACTATTCCTTAGAGAGAGTTTGAACCAGATAATACCAGCAACTTCATTTCATTGACAATGCAAGTGGCTGGCTTAAGGTTATAAATCTCAATCTGTCATATAAATAGGCTTCTGTTATTTCGATTCTTTTCCTGATTTTGAATGTTGAAAGTGCTATGGACTGCCAAAAGGACAAACAGATGTGTTCTAGAGGAAGCACAGCCAGAATGCTCCTTAGAAGTGAGGATGGTGAGGCTTTGTCTCACATAATTTGGACATATTATCATAAAGACAAGTCCCTAGAAAAAGGCATCCCACTGGGTTGGATTCTCTAGAGAAGCCAAATCACTGAGGCTTGTATGTGTATGTACATAGAAATAGATGTCTATCAAGAAAGAGCTTGCACACTTGTAGAAATAGTTAAGTTCATTTCAGTTCAAGTCCATCAGTCAGATGTTGACTTTGGAAGCTGATGAACAGTAAGGAGGAGGACAAAGCAGGAGGGCCACAGACTCACAGGGTACAGGAGTACATAAATTCTTGGCTGACTGAATGAATCTACGGCCTCCAGTCTGTAGACAGCTCTTGGGATCAGCAAACAACACAATAAGAGCTCCATGAACCAGATGTATGATCCAGCTCCAACCCAAGTTGGAGAGGCAATGGAGAACTCACTCTGCTCAGGCTCTTTCCCTTATACAAAA
>PVJH01027186.1:0-29023 GCA_004026705.1 Nesogale talazaci | reverse complement strand
CAAGGAATGGACCTTGAGAATATTATGTTGAATGAAGTTAGTTAATTACAAAAGCATATTTCTGAGACCACTGCTAGAAAGAAAGAAACCAAGACGGAGACTTACATACTGTGTTAGTCTGGGTAGACAAGAGAAACAAATTCATAAACATGCATATGAATATACAGGAAATATTTATATACAAGAGGAATGGAACATTGATAAAGCATCCTAACCCAGTCCAGCCCAAGGTCCTAAGTCTGATATTAGCCTATATGTCCAATCCCAGTCTCTAAAGTCTCCTTCCAACTTGGGAAGCACGTGCAATGACACCAGGACAATAACAGACCAGTGGGTGCAGAGTCCTGTGTATCCAACAACAGTGGAAGCATCCTGGCTCTAGAAGGGGACTCCACATGGCTCCTTATTTCCAGGACTCCGGGTCCATTAGCAGTCTCCAGTGGCAGTAAAAACATCTCAGCGCTGGCAGGGATCTCTCTGTGGTTTTTCTGGCTTCCGAGGTCTGGTTCCATCACGGTGAGCCCATGTGGCTTCTTATTCAGCTTCTCCAGTTCCTAGGACTCTGGCTCTCTCAGCATGCTGCTATTTTGTCTGGTCAGTAGAGCGTCTCCAAGGAACTGAGTCTATAGTCTCTCACTTCCAGTGGGGAATACCACGAAATTTCCTAGAATTCTCAGATAAAGCCATGCCCACACAGAGGTCTCATTGGCTATCTCCAGACTGACAAGTTACACTCTACTCCTACACTCCCAATCATGAAACTGACATACGAGTACATGACTGACACACATGCCATATGGAACAGAATTTTGAAGTTACCAAGGGAAGCAGGGCAAGGGAAGAAATATGAAGCAATAGACTAAAGAGTTAACAGGCCTCAATATTTTGGTGGAATGGAAGAATGCTGGTATATCAGAGAGAAAAGAGAAACTGAAGGAGGTGAATGGGGTAGAATATTGTGTTTCTACAGGGAGGGGCACAGATGAGTGGTTTTACCTGATGACTGCAGAGTTGATGGTATAAAATGCATGCCCCA
This sequence comes from Nesogale talazaci, assembly GCA_004026705.1. NCBI lineage: Eukaryota > Metazoa > Chordata > Mammalia > Afrosoricida > Tenrecidae > Nesogale > Nesogale talazaci. Next base: position 27,987 of record PVJH01027186.1, on the reverse strand, counting down.
AGTCTGATCACACAAAAAAAATCGTAAAAATGTATTTCTGTGTTCTTCTAGAAGTCCAGGGCACTTTCATTATCCTTTGAAGACACTATAATTCAATGAAAAACTTTAATCATAAATTGAAGAGCTGCAATCTCTTCCTAAATAGAAATATTATAAAACAAGACTGCAACTCTGATATAAAGTATATAAGATAGCTTAAACAAGTTTGCTGATTTTTTTACCTTTAATTCCATTTTCCACAGACTTTTGGAATATTCTGTTTTTCACAACACTCTCTTTTTCCTAGACACTGAGTGTGACAGCTCATGGCCACACTGTACTCATAGAAAATATTTGTGATTAAAATGTTTATTAAGGAAGTTGACTGTCTATTATGAAAGTGAGAAATGAACAAGATAGATTTGCTCATCAGAACAGGTTAAACATGTCTTCAGGATTGCTTTTAAATGCCCAAAGGGTGTGACACACATGTGTACAGCTCAACCTGAAGTCTTTGGATCAGCAAACCCAGGTCCCCTAACTAAGTGTTCAAATACACCCTATTCCTGTGAACCACAACTTGGAGGCACTCAACTTAATCCCCACACATTTTACTTCAATAATTATAAAACATTGTGCATATGTGCAAGAATATAATTGTTCAATGGCATTTTCAATGGCTGTAATCTTTTGGAAATAGATTACTACACTTTTCTTCTGGGGATGCTCTAGTTGGACTTGAACCACCAATACTTGGTTAATAACTCAGTATTTATCCCTGTGTACTCCACAGGAACTATGAAATTCAGTAATCTATGGACCATTCTTGATGAGTACACCATTCTAGAGTTTAATGCTTATGCAGTAGATATTGGCACATATAAAGAAATTGAAAATCTATCTATAAAATGAACACTTAGTTGACCCTGCTGTTGTCCTTTGCACACTGTTGTGATGCTGTGATTCTGGAAAATTGGTCATGGATATTTAAAATAGCAACAAAGTCACACAAGATGAATGAGTTTCAGCAGAGCTTCCAGACTAATAACAGGCTACAAAAAAGGAATAGGTTTTTCATCTGATGAATTAAGGAAAGACAACTACAGGAATGGAAGCGGGACATCGATCTTTTTGAATCACAAGGAAACATGGTTAAGCATTGAAGACAACGCACTTCAGATTGAAAACACTCAAAATACAACTAAGGAAGAGCTGTCTTTTCAAAATATAGCTGACATAATAACTTGTATGAAGGAAAGCTTTTAGAGCCTTCCATTGTTGATGGGGAGACTGTAAATGATTCAAACAGATGAAAACATCTGTCAATAATAAAAATGTAAATATATGGATCTTGGAAATGTGGATGTCATAAAAAATGAAATGGAACACAATGATCATTATCGTAGGCATTGATGAGATAAAATTGACTGGTATTGGGCATCTTGAATCAGAAAAGGAGTTCAATATACTAAGAATGACAAACTCAGGAGATATGGTATATCATTCATTGTGACAAAGGACATTTTAAAAATTTATTGAAGTATAATGCTGTTTGTAATAAAATAATATCTATTGCCCTTTATTTAAGGAAATCCAGTTAATAAAATTATTATTTAAATTTAAGCACCAATTACTAAAATTATTCGTAAAAGACAGAGGGTTTAGGGGAAGAGACTAGGCAGAAGGGTGCAGTGTAGCAATGATAAAGCATGCAACATTCCTCTAGTTCTTGAATGCTTCCTACCTTCTCTATCATGATCCCAATTCTAGCTTACAAATCAGGCTGGACCAGACAAGGTACCCTGGTACAGAGGGGAACCAGAAACACAGGCAATCTAAGGTAGAAGAACCCCTGAGGACCAGTGATAAGAAAGGCAATACTGGGGTGGGGGTGGATGAGGAGATGGGGTAGAAATGGGGGGACAGATTAGAAGGATCTACATATAACTTATTCTGTGTGTGGAAGAACAGCAGAGAAGTGGGTGAAGGAAAAGAATGCATGGTGTAATATATGACAAAAATAAATTATAAATTATCAAGGGTTCAGGAGGGAGAGGGAGGAAGGGGGCAATGAGAATGATGAGGGAAACAAATGTACAAAAGTACACAACACAATGAATGGATGTATGGAACATGATAAGAGTATGAGCTCCCAATAAAGTGATTTGACTTAAAAAATCTGAAGAATTCTATAAAGTTACTCAGTCTGAAATTGATCAAAATGCAGTCAAGGTGCAGTGAAAAATATTGGCAAAAGGAATACAAAAATTGGAAGAAAAGTGAAAAGATAGTACTTTGAAAATGGGACCTTGGTGATAAAAATGAAACTGGAAAGTAAATAACAGAATTTTTCAAGACCAATTGTTTTATTGTGTTACCCTTTTCCAACTGCACAGCAGGAAGTCTATGCTTTCACTACTCTACATGGAATATCTGACAATGAAATTGGTTATGTCTATGAGAAGTTATGATAGAGAAGTTAATATTAACAGTGCAAAGGAGACCAGGACTTTAGTGTGGAACAGATCAGCAGTGCTTATATGTAAGTTCATGTGGAATTTGAAAATTATGGAAACAAGTTCACAAAGGCCAAAATGCAACCTTGAGTATAGCTCACTTGAAATGTCTAAAAAATGTCTCAAAAAAATGGAACTCATTGAATACTAACAAGAGAAACCTAACGAATTGTGGGGTTACATGTAGAGCAACATCCAGGAGAGAAAGTATCAAAGAGGATGTCAGACTCCACATAGTCCTAAAATACAGTTTCTTAAGCAATGAGGAAAATTATGATAAAGTAAAAAAAAACTGGCAAGAATATTATGAGGGCAGCCTGATAAGATTGTCAACTTTTACCATGCAATGTACCGTAACCTGGAGAGAGAAAACCAAAAGGGAAGAACAGAGTCAGCTTTAACCAAGCCAAACATTCAAGATTCAATGGGAAATATTGATGGAGTCTCTAGTCAAAATCTTGAATGATCAGGAAGCATCAAAGAGAATGAAAAGGATATGGAGAATTGCTGTCACTAAAAGAACTGGTAGACTTGCAAACCTTTCAAGATGTAGCATATGATAAAATACCAGCAGCACTGAAGAAAGAATTCCAAATTATATTGAAGATATTAGTGAAAAATCAGGCTCTAAGAATTAATGGAATATCAGTTTAAACTTATCCTGCTGATGAGGCACTAGAGTCCTAACCCACCTATGTCAAGAAATTAGGCTTTCCAATTGGAAGGGATCTATATGTGTACCTTTACCAAAGAAGATCAGTACAATTGCACATGAAAATTATCTAATAATGCCAAAATTATGTTCAGGTACATTTTACAGAAGATTATTCAACAATAATCACAGTACTACATTGATAGGGAAATGTCAATAAATCTGACAGATTCAAAGAGGACACAGAGCAAGTAAGGTCATTGCTGATTTCAGAGGGACCTTAGCTCAAGACAGAGAACACAGGAAAGATTTTTCCTTGTGTTTCATTGACAGTACCAAGGTATTTGACTATGTAGCACAAAAGAAAACCTTAAGAAGAATGAAGATTCCAGCATATTTCATTGTGCCCTCTCACCACTCTTATCCAATCAGTTTGCTGAGCAACACTTCTGAGGAGCTGCAGAAACATGGCATCAGGATTAGAGGAAGGCTTAATCACAAGGTGTGGGACATAGAGGGTGCAATCTTCCTTGCCCTGCCCCCCCCCCCAAATAAGGTGGGGAATGCTTTAAGCCCTTACTGATGAAGATCAAAGATTGCAGTCTTCCATATGGACTAGAGGTTAAGAGAAAAACAAATTGCTCACAACTAGAGCAATAGGTAAAATTATGATTCAAGAAGAAGCGATTGACATTGTCAAGGATTCCATCTGCTTGGATACACAATTGATGCTCACAGAAGCATCGATCAAAAAGTCAAATGAGGGCTGAGCCGCTGTGGTATAGTGGTTGAGTGCGGGACTGCGGCCCACTGGCTTGGCGGTTCAAATCCAGCAGCAGCAAGGCTGGGTAGCTCCCACGACCACCAGAGGGCAGTGATGCCTTCCCCCAAAAAAGGTCAAATGAGTCACTGTACTGAGTATATCTTCTACAGGAGATTTCTGTACAGTGTGGAATAGCCATGATCTTACCATAAGGACTTAGATGCACCCGAGAGAAGTCATGGTATTTTCAGTTGCCTCAAATTCATGTGAAAATTGGACATGCAATAAGGAAGACTGAAGAATAATTGATGCATTTGAATTATGGTAGTGTTGAAAAATAGAGTGGACTTCAAGAAGAGAAAAACAAATCTGTTTTGGAAGAAGTCCAACCAGAATGCTCCTTAGAAGCTGGGATAGGGACACTTCTAATGCACTTTGACAATTTTAACAGGAGGTATTCGTTCCTGAAAGAGGACTTAATAGGGTGGAAGGGGAGAGAAGAAGAGAAAATATGAATAGACACTGTGATTTAACAATGAGATGAATATAACAACATTTTGAAGTAGGATGCATTACAATTCAAGATGGATCTTTAAATGTTCTTTTATCATTTTAATAGTTTATTGGCATATAATTCACACATCATACAATTCAATAGTTCAATCATACTAAGAAGAGTTTTACAATCATGATTACAGACAAATTTAGAATATTTTCTCTTATTCTTGTTTTTTGAATAAGCCATTTTTATTGGGGTCTCATACAACTCTTATCAAAATTCATCCATCCATCCATTGTATGCAAACCATGTTTGTACACTCGTTGTCCTCGTCAATCTCAAATGTTTTTTTTCTACTTAAGCCTCTAATATTAGCTCTTCCTTTTCCCACTCCCTTCCCATTCTTCTTGATTGCTTCATTAAAACATACTAATCCATATGCAAACGTCAGTGTATTTCAGTGCACTCATGCCTAAAATATTGTTTTTGTGTCCATTTTTTTCTTTACAAATTCATATTTTCCTCATTTCATATTCATGCACTCCAAGTTCTATTAATTCAAGTTTGTAGCTGTTTCTTCTCATTTTGAATACTGTCCCGCCAACAAATGAAGGCTTTAGTCCAGGAGGCTCTGAACTAGCCATGCCATATGGTCTACTCTACTCTGAAAAGGCTGCTCTTCCTGAGTTATATCTTGAGTGCCTTCATTTCTGAAGGGTTCATCTTCTGGCACTATCTCTGACCATGTTCTATTTCTTTTCTTAAGGTTTTCAGTAACCGAAAGTGGCTTATGCTATCCGTAGGGTGACATAATCACAAGATCCGCCACTAAAATCCACTCACTTGCTCTGCCAGTGAAAGATGAGGCTAAGTACCCTGAGGTGAACAGTATATTCCATCATCTGTCCTTCATGTAGAATCTCTATTGAAACCTGGTCACTTTGGTTGAAACAGGGTACCACAGCTTCCAGGATCACAGCTCACAGAAGACACCAGAGTATGGCAAACTGACAAACACGTTATAAAAAAAAAGCCACCGGGTTTTCTTACAATTCATAATACTTATGAATAATTTATGTAGGTATTTACAGTGGATAGCTATGATTAAATTATCATTTACCATGTAGTCATGATACCATTGATTATTTGATATATATAAGAAAATATTTGTGAAAATATATATTTATCTTAGATATAAATTAGCTTGACACTTTCAATTTATCTTCAAGCAAAAGAAAATGTCAAGGCTTAAAATCTTTCAGTACCCTAGCCAAGGACATTGAAGCACTGGTAACAGAACTAGACTGGAATTTAAGTAGCCACATCAGTTTGAGGAGTTCATTATAATAATACTACATATTGATATTCTTTTATTTAAAAATCAATTAAAATTGTTATGGTTCTGTCTGTGATCACTGAAGTTCAATAGAGCAGAGCATGTTGATAAAGTTGATAATTACATAGGAGTGACTTATTGCCCTCCTCATGCAGGCTTTTCTTGATGCATTTTCATGAGTATTTGAAAAGAACTTTGCTAAACACACACACACACACACACACACACACACACGGAGGCCTGATATAAGACTTCTCGACATAGAGTGGTGAAAAGCACTTGTATCTCCTAATCACAGAGTCAGCAGCTCAAAACCACTAACTTGCTCGAAGGAGAGAGATGATAATCATAAAGATTTACAATCTTGGAAAACTACAGGGGCAATTCTATCCTGTCCTATAGGGCCACTCAGAATAGAAATGGACATAATGAGTTACTTGAGAGTGAGTGACTTCATGTAAATTATGTTTTGAAAGTTAATAATAGTTTTTGTTTCTCTAATGCAAATATTAAAATAGTTGAATATTTGGTCATTCCAAATAATTGTATTGTCTCCCTGTTGACCCAAGATCCAGGAGTATTGCCTTCATTTGTATAAAGATGGGTCCCTCTGAGTGGTTTAACTACATGCCTTTAAAGCCCAGTTGCTATATCTTGTAATAGCCAGACACCATCAGGTTTCTTCACCATATTTGCTTATGCACACATATTTTCTTCAGAGATGGTGTCTGGAAAGTGAGCATGGTACAGAGCCATATCATACAGATCTGCATATGTTTGCTTACATAATTAAGATTGTTTGATGCATAAAAGCCAAGATGGATAACCCATCAGGAACAGTAAGAGGAGTAATGATTCCCTGAGGATATGGGAAATGTGTATGTGTGAGTGGGGAAGTTCATAGCAAGAATGACTGTATAAACCCATTAAAGGGAAGCAAATAACAGAGTTGTATGTGAATGGATACACTGGATGAGGTAAAATACCACAGAAAATAATAATCATGTAATAACAATAATAAGAGTTCCTGTTAGGTAGGTTTGGAGAAAGAAGGGAGCTGATATAAAAAGAGTTAATGAGGGAAGAAAATGTTCATGAGGGACTGAAACTGATGGTGGTAGCAATTATACAATTATCTTTGATCTAATGGAATTATGGAATATCATGATATCTGTAAGAACTTCCTAAACATAAGTAATAAAATAGATAGATCACGCACTAGGTAAATACAGTCAGCTTCCTGATTAAGATCCAGCTACTCCCTTCCTAATTGTGGGCACAGTCCCACTGTTATTTAATTACTTGCCACCTGTGGATTCTTGTGAAACATCATAGCTTAAAGTGAACCAAAGCTAACCAGTTGGAATCACTGGAATTCTTCTGTGGGGAATCTTTGGAAAATATGTCCTCATTACTATAACCAGGGTAGAAATGCATTCATTCTAGTGGACCTTGTCATTTCTCCATGTTACAGCTAGGATTACACCAGCTACCTTGCCATCAGGAGTAAAGATATTACCAAATTTATGAGACTGGAAATATAGAAGGCATGAAACAGGAACTGGGTCCATGATGATATGGATGCACTGAAGGTTAGTTGATTGGTGTGAAGCTACAGAAATTAATCTCTCAAATACAAATATCAAGATTGTGTCTAAAATGGTCTTATAAAGTAATCGATTTGTTGTTGTTGCTGTTGTTGTTTGTAAGCTTTGTCTTGCTCTCCTTGCTACTAATAATCAAGGGTAAAAAGAGAGGACATGTCCTTCAAGCAAAATTATTCATTCCCCACAAGCCCATTTTGTCTTTCACCTCCTAGCTACATTTCTCAGAATTGAGTAATGGGAAACAATATATGCAACATGCAACAGACTCACAAACTGAAATGCTGCTGTGGAATGTTCTTATCCTTTACTTTTGTGACTCCTTTAGGAATGCTGTGTCATTAGTATTTAAATCACTTCATAAATATTTCACTTTAAATACCATTGTAATGTCTTGTGTATGCCTTAATTTGTGTCTAACATAATGGTTTTGTATAGTGAGACAATTTCATCAGGGCACTTACACGATTAAAAAGAGATTTAATGGAGCACTTTGTCTTTACTCTGAGTTGACCAGGGAGCAGGAAGCAAAAGACCATTTCATTTCCTCAGAAATAGCTTTGTATATTTAAAACCTTTACATTTTTAAAGAAAAATAAGCATATATATCTCACCCCATATTCACAGGAAAATTTTAGACACTGCACTGTAAACAAGATGAGATAGAAGTGATGCAAAAAGGAGTACAGAAAAAGCCTTCAAAATTCTTGAGTAAAAAACTTGAGGAAAAGAGTATCCAAAGATGGAAGGGTGAAAAAAAGTTATTAAAGGTCTTAAGTAATGTAACGATGAGATTATTTGACTTCTAGTCTATTGTTCTCTGACTAGAGTTCCATTACATGGTGTCCAAAACTGGAGCATTTACAGACACATTTTACAGGGGGGAAACCTCTCAAGGTATAATGCATTGCTTTACAAAATGTTAACTGAAAAGTAACCATTCAAAACCATAAGCTACTTTTGATTAAATTGAGATTTTCTAATCCCATAGAGATTTAAAGCCTATGACAATTCTACTCTTTACTTGAGAGGCACCAAGATTTTATGGGAAAGTACCTGGAAAGTGCACACAAAACACTTGAAGGAGAGGCACGATGGATTTTGTATTTGGAATCACCTAATACTTTCCAAAGTAGGAAATAAGTGTTAATTCATTTTTTCTATTTTAAATATCTGTCTCATAATGTATGATGACCATCATTATATTCTAAATTTTAAAATAAAGCTCAAGTAATGTTAAAATTTCCTCACAGTCTATTAGAACAAGTAGTTGGAAAAGTGTTGAAAGCAAAATACTTACAAGAACAACACAGAAATTTAATTGACAGCAAATTAAATCCTTAAATTCTATATGATAATGTTTCAGTACCTGTTCTTTATTCAACTTGCATAGAATTTAATTTTGAATCTTGGAGCATGTAATATAAAACTATAAGAAAATGAATTATACTCTCTGAGGAAAAAAACATTATTTTCCAGTGAATTAAAAGTTAAAATATATAGCAGGATTGAAAAAATATGGACAACTAAATATTGTGTACTATAACTTCAGCACTTGTCTGTCAGGTTGTTTTTCTGTGGTGATTTTCATTTTGATACTGGAATATATACCAAAATATTTCAATATTAGGAAAACTGTCCATAGTGGACAGACAGGTTTGCAGCAAAGCTTACAGAAAAAGGAAACATTGGTAGAAGGAAGAAACTGTCAACTTCTAGGGACTATACTGAAACCTTAAACATTAAGAACTTATGACATTGGAGAAAGAAGTTCAAGCTTCTTTAAAGTCTATGGCAGAAATTGACATTTATGGAATGCAAATAGAAATGTTTCAAGAACTTTTGCAATGCAGCTTTGGGAGTATTCACTTATCTGTGCCAAGAAGTTTGGAAACTGGACCAGGTTAATATTTTTGATCAAACAAAGGTGAAACACTTCCTTTGTTACAAAGGAAGGTGAAACAAAATATGAGTACATTCTTTGAAATACCCCCAGAAGAGGAGTTGTTCTGATTATAAGACAATCAAAATACAACTTGGGGAAGAGCTGTCTCCTCAAAGTTGAATAAGCCCTGACATCTTGGAGAGAATCAAGTTTTAGAGACCTTTATTTCTTGAGGAAGGGCAATAAAACATGAGAAAAAAAGTACTACAAATACTCACTCATAATCAGAACATAAAATGCAAGCATTTTGGATTTGGGATTTCAGGAGTTTCCTCCAAGTTTGAGAGTATTAAAATATGAAATGGAATGCATAAAAATTGATTTCAAATCATTAGCTGTTTGGGGCTGATCCTGCTCATTTTTTTCTCTGTTTATTTTTAATAATGGAACAATTATATTGCTTACTACTATATCTCAAAATAACAAAACAAAACCCCAAACTCCATCAAGTCAATGCCCACTCAAAGGGACACAGAAACAGGTTTATTGTGCCAACCTGGACAAAAGAAACATGTGGAATTAATTGATCAAACAGGCAATCAAAATACTTTGATGATAACTTTATTGGAATGTATAATTTGAAACAGAGTTGAGAGGATTTATAGTTAGAAAATAAGGCCTTAGATATCTCACTGAATTTTTCAAGGTATTTATGCAAGTCTCTATTTCAATAACATAAATGGAGACTATGCACATGGATGCCTGGTGATATAGTTGCTAATCACATGGCAACCCTAAGTCAGCCTGTGGAAGAAAGAGAAAACTTTCTACTCCCAACAAGTGTTCCAATTCTGAAAAGCCACAGCGGCAGTTCTAATGTAGCCTATAGGGTTACTCTGTGTTGGGATTGATTCAATGGCAGTGCGTTAAAATACATTGACTTGACAGATGGAATATACAGAAGTCCAACTGATCCCATCTGTGGAGCAAGATGATGGACAAGCTATGTATCAACTGTGAAACAGACCATCAATTGCTCATAGACAAGTTCAAATCAAAGGTGAAAAGAATTAAAGTACATCTGTAAGAGAAAACACATGAACTTGAATCCCATCTGAATTCAGATCCCATCTGAATTTAGAGACCGTCTGAAGAGCAGATGGTGTGTATTGACCCAAATTTCCAACGATCATCGATGATGTGGATCTCTAGCAGGAGCTCCATACATAGAGAAAATGAAAGGTTTTTAAAGTGGAAAGAAATACAAAAGGCAAAAATTTGGATTCCTGTAGAGCTTCAGAAACTTACTTGAAAATTACAGGGACCAAAGTTATGAAAAACGATGATGTAAAGAGATGGAAGAGAAATAAACTCAAGAAACTCAAGAAATAAACTATCCTAATGAAATATGCAAAGGCTTGGAGTGAACCAAAGCAAAAGACAGGAATATTTCAGCATCTCTCAATCTGAAGAAAGAAAAACTGATACAAATCCAAATTTTAAATGAAAATATTAGTTGTTGTTATTGCTGTTAAATGCCACAGAGTCACTTCCTACTCCCACCAGGTCAAAAAATAGCATATTATCAAGAACTGATCTTATTGAAAGTCTGAGCTTTCCTGAAGACATTGGCATAAGGTAAGCCACCAGGGCTCCTCAAAGTAATTTCATATATATATATATATATATATATATATATATATATGAAACTTTCAAAAAGTCTGACAATCTATAAGAAGGAAAAATAGGAGAGTAAAGAAAATTATTTTAAAAAAAAGAAAAAAGTGAAATGTTAGACCCAAATATTAGCATATCAATAATATGTTAAAATAAAATTATATAATTTAACTTATGAAAAATCAGTCATCATTGAAGTAAGTGAAAAATCATTATTTTCTATATGTTGACTTATAAAAAAGCTTACTTAAAACATGATATTTGTAGTTTAAAAGTAAAGAGTAAGAAAAGGTATATATAATGCAATTATTATGCCAAAGAAATCCGAAAAGATTATATACAGATCAGAGCAATGTTTTTCAGACAAAAAAAATGGGTACTTTATACTGATAAATGGCAAACTAAAACAAGGGATTACAACAAGTGCTAATATATATATAAATAGAACAATGATTATGAAAAGTATGTTAACTGATAAGAGATAGACAAATGCACAATACTTGGATACTTCAAGATTATCTTAATAATTAATAGAACATTTAAGTATAAAACTAACCAATCTAGGAAAAGAGTAAAACTAACAATTATATAACAGTACATTAGGCAACAGTAAGATACATTTATGTTTCAATTACATTCATAATATACATAAAGAAAAAACATTTTCTGAGATATAAAACCTACCTCAGTCCAATTAAATGGATTATAATAATTAATGTGCTCTCTAACCAAAAAAAAATCTTCAGTCAATAATTCAGACAATCTTTAAGTCAATATATGTACACTTTTAAATAACCCAGAAAATCCCCTGGGGAAAAACAACACACAATGTAATAAATATGAAATTATCAAAATTTTCAAAACATATAAAAATCAGAATGATGGTAGATTTAGAACATTGCCGCCATGTAAAAAGTAGAACAGTCTCATGTCAAGTTTAACTGCTCACCTCCAGAATCTAGAAAAGATGAAGGCACATGAGCCTAAACAACAAGGAAGAAAATTATGAGTTAAGAACAGAAATCAATTACATTTAAAACACATAAACAATTGAAGAAATGAAGTACCAGTAGATAGTGTAGTGAAATTTACAAAATAAAGAAAATAACTGGCTGAAACTTTGAAAGGACCAATAACATTGATGAAAAATAGATTGCATGCTAGGTTTGTAGTCAAACGGAAGACACAAATGAACAATATTCTATCATAATGAAGAGAATTTGGATGTACATCTATTTTGCAAGTGAGTAATTTAGAACAAATGTATTAGGTAAGTCAGAAACTAGTGATGAGTTTATAGTCTGGCTCAGATGGAGCAGCACCAATCTTCTTGTTTCTTTAGATTAATTCCATAGTTTGGTGATTCTAGGCCTCTGAAGTCAGACAACTTGGACATGCAAGGTGTCTGCGGCAGATAAGTAAGTGAAATGCATCACCCGTGGTCTGTTTTTCATTCTCACCGTCCAGCTGTATAGACCTGCAGTGAGTGACAACGTGAAGAAGAAGGTGGCCTGTGGACTGATGATTCACAGGCAAATTGTATTTCTCAAGTACAGTTTTAGATAAAGGGAGGCGAGGGTAGATATCACACAGAGTGTAGCAATATCATCGTGATAAAATTGCTCTTAGCACAAACAGTTCCTTGGGACTAAGCTTATCTTAACAAATGCAGCTGTGTTCTCAGTGTACACAGGGTATCTGGGAATATGGAGAAACATAGGACCATCGTCCCAGCATTGTGGATTACACAGTGTTCCCAAGCACCCCAGAGAGTCACAAGAAGAACTCAGTGACTCTCCATGATGCCTCCTTTTTTTATTTTATCGCTAACTCTGAGGAGCTAAAAAAAGCAGCCACACTAAAAGAGGCACTAATATAGGAGTGACTCTGAGAGACCGGCTGCTACCAGCGATTATGCCCAAGGGTTCTCTTCCTTCTGTCCCACTACATAGGTGCACCTGGGGGATCACATGAACTAATGTGCACAGCTCAGAGTGCTTGCTTTGGCTGAAAATAGGGACATAGAGAGAAGGGGTGAGTCCAGAGATAAAAGCAAACCAGGCCTTAGCAGGGCTTTAAATGGGGTACAACAGATGTGTACCAATGACAAGGGCGGGAGAGCCACTCACTCAGCACCAGTCTCTGGATTGAATTTAGCAGGAGTCTCTGTCAGGGTCAGATTCACCCTTCCAGCTTGCCCTGAGCACTGAGGGTGTTCGGCACTGAGTAATTTTCAAAAACTTCCCTCAATGTTTGTATAGTTTTAGCAACAAATCTGGGTCCATGGTCCTACCCAGCGATATTCCCTACCTAGGGACTATTCCATCTAAGAATTTTTCACCTATTATCTAAGCAGGCTCTTTCTCAGTGGGGGAGGCTTCTATATAAGTTGAAAAAGTGTCTATAAAAACTAACAATTACCCAGAATGTGGAGCGCAAACAGGTGGAACGTTTACTTCCAGGCAATTCTGGCAAGCAGGCACCACTTCCTCGGCTGTCTTGTGAAGCTGGGGATCCTAATAATGGAATTGGACTAGTCCTGCCAGTTGACTAGAGTCAGAGGAGTGTAGGTGGGAAGGTGCTTCAAGGTGCTTTAACTTTCACTTTCTGTAAGCTCTGTGGGTCATCAGGGAGGTCCGTTCTTACAGCTGGGCTCAACCTGCTTCCTCTGCCTTTCCGTTGTCTAGGTCAACGGTTCTGTTCTTTCTTGATGGCCAGGACAATGGCAATGGCTAACAGACAGTTTACTGGGTGTCCAGATGACTTCTTTATTTTTAATTGCATACCCTTTCAAGGTCAGCAAACTCCTTCCTTTATCTTCAAAGGAAGCAGGAGACTGAAGAATTGCCCTACGGTTTGCTTGGTATTTAGCTGAACCACAACTAGAGGCATGTGGACTGCTAGCCCTGGGGAGTCATTTGCTGAGCAAATGTCTGTGGCTTCAGTCAATCGCCTTCCCTCATATGCTGGAGAAGAAGGCCTGGTGACTGTCAAGTGATGACTATCTTTCAAGGAAAGAGTCACAGAGACTTTCCAGGGGACTTCCTTCTTGGGCCTACCCAATACTATTTGGGTATGGTCTGTTTGAAAGCTGATAACTCCCTTATGCTTAGTCCAAGACAAATTTTCTGAATTACCTGTCGTCCTTGAATGGTAGTCTTCTTTTGTTGTTGGGGCCTGCTGCTTCTTTGAGGACTGAGGGGGTTGCCCTGGTTTTTATAAGGAACGTGACAGGCCTTTCCCCAATTTTCAGGGTTCTCATGGGCTCATGGGGAACAGCAGTGCCCTGAGCCCCTCAGTCCAGTTTTAAGACTGGAATGAGTGGAGTTTCTGCCCTCGGGGCTGATTTCCCTGCTGAAATCCTTTCAAGCAGTTAGATTTCCAATGTCCTTCTTGGCAATATGCAATTTGGTTCTTGTCTAGTGGTTTGCGTGTATTTTCTCTGCTCTGCCTGCCTGGCCCAGGGAAAGGTTCTCTCCCAGGTCATAGCGAGGACTCTGGCCATAGTTTTGGCTTGCTTCTCTTTTGGTGGGTCTCTCTTAATATAGGTCTTTTCTATTTCTACTAATTCACTAATAGCTTTACCTACAAATATGTGTAGTTTCTGTAACTTTTCCTTAATGTCTGGGTTTTCATTGTGTGGTTGATTTATCTCCAAAGGGGTTTAGCAGGAAGGCAACAAATAACCTCTCTAAATAAGCTGCTGGGCTCTCTTCCTTGCCCTGGCTTTTATTAGTTATTTTGGACAAATCAATGGAACCGCGTGTCCCCATTAATGAGAGATCACTCATCAGCATGCAGCAGTGGGAGAGGAAGTAGTGGCAACTTTCAGGGAGGTTTGGGTCCCAATCTGAGCAGCACAAGAGGAAAGCAGATTCCAAGTCCTAGAGATCAGTCTGAGGTCACCCATCTGCTCCCAAGACTTGTGTGTGGCTCTTCCTGCAAATGGGATCTTGCTCCTCAGCTGTCAATAGAGCTGTGGACCACTGTCCCACATTGACCAAAGTGGTTTGGATTCCACAATATCAATGCAATGGGTGATATTGATAAGTTGTTCTGGATGTTCACTTTTTCCACATATTTGATCTAAAATGAAAGCTTGAATTGGGTAACAGAGAGAGAGCTTAAAATTCCTTCAAAGGACCATCCCAGGTCATAGAGTAGTCAATCATAATAGGGTATTGCAATGAACTTTTTCTCCACATGAGGTGGCCTTTTTTTTTTTCACAGAGGCTAGTGGGCCAGCAAGAGATCTACTTGGTAGACTGATGTTTTCCTTGAGTTGATCCCAAACCTGAAGGAAGAAAAGTAATGGCCGCAGGACAGACAGACACTAAATCATAACAAAAAGTGTACACAGACAGTACAGGAGGCTCAAAATCTCTTTAGTTGCATTCCATAGAGTCTTTGAGCACACGTGTTGACTCCCAGCATTTTTTCTGAATAGCTTTGTCCCCTTCTTCTTAGGAAGGTCAACACTCCTTAATAGAATTCCAAGCAACCAATAGTCCAGTCATGTCCCTGTGTTCGGTGTGATATGATATTGCTAGCATGCAGCGGTATGGACCTACCACAGTGAGTGACGACCTAGAGAAGAGTGGTCACTGAACTGATGATCCACAGGCAAAATCTATTTCCAAAGTATGGTTTTAGATATAAAGAGATAAGGGTGCATAGCATGAATAGTGTAACAATAATATCGTGATAAAATTGCTCCAAGTACAAACAGTACTTTTGGACTAATTTTATCTTAGCAAATGCTGCTGTGTTCTCAGGGCATCTGGGAATGTCGGGAAATGTAGGACCAACCTCCCAGCATTGTGGGTTACACAATGTGCGCAAGCACCACAACTCAGTGACTCTCTGTAGCAGTGGTTCTCCACCTTCCTAATGCCACGACCCTTTAATACAGTTTCTCATATTGTGGTGAACACCAACCATAAAATTATTTTCTTTGCTACTTCATAACTATTATTTTGCTACTGTTATGAATAGCAATGTCACCATCCTCTGTGCAGGATGTATTTTCATTGTTCCACATTGAACATAATTAAATATAATTAAAACATAGTGATTAATCACCAAACAACAAGCAATTATATATGGTGCAATAAATATTTGTGTTTGCCAATAGTAGTGTGCAACCACAATGAAAGGGTTGTTTGAGCCCCCAAAGGGGTCGTGACCCACAGGTTGAGAACCGCTGCTCTATGGAATTCAGAGTCTGTGATCCCTTTTTCATAATGGTTACTCATTGGGAGGCAATAAGGACCAAAGTCCCACCAGTTACTCCTCCAGTGAACAAGGGATACTTTATTCCGGTCAAGAGTAACATTCTTGGAAACTGAAAGGTCTACTTGCACCGGCTGTTTAAAGTGGTCATGGGTCAGAATTGACACAAAGGTAGTGAGCTTGTTTTTTATTGATCAAATCTTAGTGGTATATTGAGAAAGAAAAAGGTGGGAAGAAAAACAAAACACCCCAAACCAGAAGTCACTGCCACAGAGTTGATTCTGACTCAGAGTGACCCTCCAAGACAAGGCACAAGTGTCTTGCTGGTTATCCCGACTATAACAATGTAACTGTTTACAGAACTAGGAAGACTTCTCCAGTTCCCACAGAACAGGTTGTGCTTTTGACCTGCCAACAACAGCTATCAAAACAATGCATCACTCTTTGCCTGTAGGGCATATTCACACCAAAGCACAAACAGGGATATATTAGTAAAAGTAGACAAAAAGTATGGTAAAGTAATCAATAAAACCTCACAACTCCATGTTACACCACAGTGAAGTTCTATTCAATTTAAGACCAATAACAATATCCCAAATAAAGGGCCTTGTGTCTAAATTTACTGGGTTTTGTAAATCCATTAATAAATCAAGCATCTCTTCAGTCATTTAAAGTGTGTAACATCAAATAATAACTCGCTTTATCATAAATGGAAATCTCAGACAGTTTATTGCGTGGAGTTCACCCATCGTGTCCAGCAGCAAACAGGCATATGGCCATGGCCCTGTGCTATCACAGTTGTCAACTGTATCAAATGTTTCGCTTAATCCAGCTTCAATGTAAAATTCCTCATTGCCCACTACATGATCACCAAGTCTCAAAACAAATTGTACCTATGGTGAACTATGACTTACTGTACAACAAAGACAACTGAAGGTCCCAATGGCTCAGAATGATAAAACCATGCTTTCTCCACAAAAAGACCACAACTGTTACGGTCCTCTGAGTGACCCTGATATATATGGGACACAAAGACACAAGCTCTTGCCAATAAATTCTTCCATTCTTTCTGAGTCTCAGATTCTCATGCTTCAGTCTCTTCAGCTAGTTAGGCAATGGGCTGCAGTGTGTGGGCATTTGGATGGAGAAATCCTCTCTCTAGGCCAGAAAGAGGCAAACACAAAGCACAAGGCACTGGACCTGTCACGTAATGCCATCATTTGATATTATGGGCCTGGAGAATGTCATTTCCCAAGTGCTAGGGAAGAACATAAGAATTGGTTATTGACAAATACGAACACATTTTATTAAAGCTGAGGTTAGAGAAATTGGTTTCTGGTTGTCAACACACTTAATAGTCTATTGATAATGAAAAATGGAAAAATGAATTTTGATGGCCAAACAGCAATCTCCTACTCTTGTGTGGACTTGATTCTATTTAAATCATAGGCATAGTTCAGTGACTATCACTATATTAAACATGATCTAAAATTTTTTCAATGTCTTGTTTTATCTCAGTGCATTTCAATTTGTTACTTAACATACTTATTATTTTAATATAATAGTGTTTTGTAAGTGCATATGTTTTTGTAACAAAAGTTCTCTAGATAATGAACTGTTAGTATATCTGTTCATCAAATATATATTGAGTACCTGCTCGATGACAAGCATGGAGCAGAGCACTGAGGGATATTACTAACATAATCATATGGCTTCCAACGACAGGAAATTTAAAGTTTAATTGATCTGGTATTGTTCCAGTCATACCCAAAATTGTCCTTTAGAGAAAATGTACCCCAATTTGAGATATTTTGCTTTACACGGTCCTAAGAGAGATATAAGCTTAATTATTTAAAGGCATCTGAGATTTAAGCTGGCATTCTGAATTTTACAACTAATGAGTAATTCAGACAGAACAAAATTTTAGTTCTCCTGAATGCTTTCCCTCTGTGTATCCCAAATTTTACCTCACCGTCAATGCTGACATACCAAAATACTTAAAATAAAATAATGAAATGAAAAGATATTAAGGACTTTCAGAAATGAGCTAAGATTTAGAGGAGGATCTTAAGATATTAAGAATCAAACAGTGGAAGACAAAAGCGAATCACTTTTTTACAGCTTGTTTTTTGTTATGTTACTATACAAATTAAACATTTTTGATCTTTGTGGTCTTTATGGTCCTTTATGATCTTTATGGTCCTTCTAGTGTATTTTCAGGTAACCATAATATAATCAAAACTTCAGTTCACACGCTTTTATATTAAATAAAAGATCATTTCCAAGTGTGTTCAGTGTGATAGTATTGTCTTGAAGTCATGAAAACATGAGCTGTTGATGTCATCAGGTACCCTCCTCTCTGGGGCTACTTCCAGGAACTCTGTGTGCAACAGAGCAAAGCCCTGGCTAGTGCTTCTCCATCCTCTCAGTGATTCTCATGTATGAACCTATTACTGTAGCCACCATATCGCTTCATTTCCACAAGAGTAGTTTTTGCTTTTACGCTGGCCCTCTACCAAGCATAAAACCTTTTGTCAGGGACTATGCTACCCTGCCAAGACCAAAGTATGTGAAATAAAGTCTTGCCACGCTTACTGCTGAGGAACATTCTTAGCAGTACTTCCCCCTGGATGCATGGTACTTTCCATATTCTTCACTAGCACTACCGATTCTCTCATCTTTCTGACTTGGTGTCCAATATGCACATGCTAACGATGTGATCAACACTTTGCAATACATGTGTCCAATGTAATATGTCATTAGATTTCTTGGCTTCTGTTTTCATGAACAGCGAGTGTGGAACAAATAAAATAGAACTTTGACAATGTGTATCTTTTCTTTGTATATCGTGATGAATGATGAATGATCTATTGGACTTCCAAGTCTGGGGCTTTTATGAGGATTTAGATTTTCTTTACATTCAATTTTCATCCACACTGAAAGCTGCCATCTGGGATTTTTGTCAATCAGAACTCCAAGTGGTTTATTTGCATCATGCAAAGTTGTGTCATCTGCATATCATAGCTTGTAAATGAACTTTCTTTCCATCTGGATGCCTCCATCTTCCATCTAAACATAATCAGGATCCTCTGAATAGTTGCTCAGTAAACACAGTAAAGAATGGTAAAAGAATGCAAACTTGACACACAGCTTCCAACTTTAAGCCATTCTTGATTTTAAATTGTATAGTATCCCCTCATTCTGTTCAATCGGCTGATTCTTGGTCTATGTATGGATGTGGTTAGAGCAAAATTAAGTGATTAAGAATTCACATTCTTTGCTATGCAACCCATAGTTTAGTCTTATTATTATCAGAGTTCAATGCCTTTTCATAATAACTATAACAAGTAATTATATTTATTCTATTCTACACTCTCATTCCCAATCTATCTGACACCAGCCAAGCTCTTCCTGATTCTGAATTCTCTTCTGAGTCTGGATTGAGCTTCTGAATGAAAAGATAGTTAAAAACATAAAGGAAATAAGAACATTTGACACTTTGGATAGACTCATTTGAAGGAGCTTGGATGGTACAATGGTTAAGAGTTAAGCTGCCAACCAATCAGTCACTGAGTAGAACCAACTACCTTTAATAAAGGAGAAATAACCAATCTGCTCCCCTAAAGATTATGGCCTGTGGGTTTTTCCTCTGTTCTTTAGAGTCCCTTTGAGCGAAAATTGACTGGAGGCCACACAGCAACAACAAGCTCACTTGTATTCTATTTGACCACTTATTGTTCTATAAACTTAGCAATCTCCTCTAAAGTAAAGTGTGAACAATACTTGAAACGTTTTCATGACAGAAGGTAATTCTAGAAGAGCTGTCTAGAATTTAATTCAGGTAAAATATACACTGCACTTACAATTGCATGGGTAACTTGTGGCCAAAAAGTGTCATATTTGTGATAGCAATTGGCCTGTTTCATCAGAGACATGTTGGCAGTTTGTACAATAAAACCCGAGAGCTGGAACTCTAGATGTCTGTCCTGATTTTCCAGATCCTACAAGTTTTCCACCTTTGACAAGGTGGAGTCACCCCATTCTATCATTCTCAATTTAATGAAATATATAGTATTACTTCTCAGACAGCTTTCTCCTTATACAGGTTCTGATTTTGTGTTTTTTTTTTCTGTAAATATGCCATAAGATCTGTAAGTATATCCCAAATATTTTGTCTTTCTGAAAAACAGGTTCTGAATCAAAATCAAATTTACTCCCATTCCGTCTGCTATTCCTACAGCTAATGACTCCATGGGACAGGGTAGAACTGTCCCTGCGTGTCCTAGATGAACTTCTGACAGAAGCAGAAAGCCTAGTTGGTCTCCCACAGAGCAGCTGCTGGTTTCCCACTGCTGACCTGGTGACAGGCAGCAACCCAAATTGTAACCGCCTAGGAATGCGCAAAGATGGATTACATTAGAATCGTACTTCATTATAAAATATGAATCTTAAATACTACTTACTTTACCATGATCAAATGAGATAAAAAAATCCTTGCAGCTACTTTGTAAATCTCTATGGAGAAAATCAGAGGGGAAAATGTTTACATTTAATTCTAAAGGGCCTAATCAGTCCTGTCATATCAAATAGTGTAGCTTTCGACTCACCTATTTATGTGCATGGTGACATGGAGTTAGTTAGTTTGACTTACATTTCAAAAGTGGGAATCTTCTCTGTTTTACCTCAATGCCAGTTGTGTGCTGGCTGCCTGCTGCTTCCCAACTACGTATCTAGAATTTTGTAGTTTAATTGCCACTTGCACAGTGGTATTGTACATAAACACAGCAGCTGCTACTGTATGTTGGAAGTGGCTCAGAAAAAATCTATGGACACTGTTCAGCTTTGACTAAAAAGCCAAAATTTTAGACCCAGCTGCATTACTCTAACAGCTTGGCAATATAATAAAAAGAAATCAACTCATTGGAAGTCTTCTTACAATATGCTTGAGACCACACTAGAGAAAATTGCATGGAGTCGTGTGGTCTAATTCTAAAACTTTCCAAAAATGAAGATTGTCTTTTCCTCTCTCTAGTCACAGAGGTCCTTCGATTTTGCTCGTTAGTATTCTGTATTGCTAGAGGTAGCCACTGGAGATAAAAAAATCTAATATGAAACTTGGATATCTTCCTGTTACCAGGTAGAGATTATGTTCTTTTGGTTAAACCAATTAAAAATATGAAACCAAGGGGGAAATGCACAGGAACCTTGACAGAAGACCTTAGGAGGAGCAGCTTGCAGACTTTAATGAGCACTGTGTTATATGGAAGAGGCGTGAAATGTCACATTTAAATGCAATCATTAAAAAATCTTCTACTCAGTTTATATATGTGTGTCTGCATAAATATTTTTTAAAAGGAAGAAAGTTAGACAGCATTTCATTTTCCTCACATCCAAACAAATACAGAGCATTGCAATAACAGAAGAAATCGAGGCTTAACCTCTTTTATTTCATTACCTTGATATTTATTTCTTGTCCAGATATCTTATTGCCTTAATCAGAATTTTCTGCATTCCAGTATTCAGAGGTCTAAATCACATTATCTGTAGTCTAACATTTCCAATAGCACTAAAAGGTTAGGAATAATATACCCACTATAGGATACTATAGTTATCTTTGGCTATGAATTTATTTATATTTTTATTTGTTTACCTATTGAGTTCACTTTAATTAGCAATGTGACAGTATTTTCTACCCTTTCAGTGAAGCTGAGTTTTGTGACACAGATGATAAAATAGATTGTCTATAGGTATGGTTGCCACTTTTGGTGTTTTAGGCACCTTGATGAGAGAAATCTCAAGGTTTTATAACCTAAGAGATCCCTTTAGCAAATAGGAGATTTCAATTCAGGGTCTGTTTCTCAGTACTAAAAAAAAAAAAATAGAGCTATATATTTTCTCTTTCTATAGTGTATGCTTAAAGGGTAGAATTTATAGACACTGCTCATAGTGTTGTCTTTTGAAATAAGTCCATAGTAGGTTTCTGCAATAGTATACCTGTATGCTTTCTAAGTTTTTGAAAATAAAATAATGGAAATATCTTGTTTATCTTTCACTTTGTGCTTATTAAAAGAATAAAACCTAAAACAATAATTGACTAAACAATTCACTTTTAGAAATTCTAATTTATTCAAATATGTTCAACTATAGATTGTTATACTATGCATAGTATTAAGTAGTTCACATTGTTGCCTCAGCTTTAGATATAAAAATTGATATCAAGATCTTAGTGGTGATTATTGAAGCATACTAAAATCAGACTTCTTTAATATTTCTTTTGACATATTTATTTCTTTTTGCATTTTCCACCTAAAAAGATAATAAAATTTATAAATGATATTCTATAAAAGTGTTGACAAGGTAAACAAGTGGCCTTCTAGCTAAGAACCATGCCCACATGGAAAAAGC
The DNA here is from genome assembly GCA_004026705.1 of Nesogale talazaci. Classification (NCBI taxonomy): domain Eukaryota; kingdom Metazoa; phylum Chordata; class Mammalia; order Afrosoricida; family Tenrecidae; genus Nesogale; species Nesogale talazaci. The sequence continues at coordinate 5,439 of PVJH01027186.1, read as the reverse complement.
ACACCAGCCTGAGCAAAGGGATCTGTCAAAGGGATCTGGAATCAAGCATCAAAGACCTAAAAATGATATCATTATAAATGAGGGGGAGTTCAGATTGGGGACCCAAAGCCTATCAATAAGTGAAGTGACATCCTCTTACAGAGGGGTTGCAGCGAAGAGATGAACCAGTCTAGGTACAGTGTTGTAGCAATGAAATGTACAACTTTCCTCTGGTTCTCAAATGCTTCCTTCCACTGACTACCATTTTCCAAATTCTGCCAGACAGATTCAGCTAGACCAGGGGATGTACACTGGAGTCAGAAACGTGGGAATTTAGGATAGATAATCCTTTGAGAATAGTGGGGGGAGGTGACACTTGGAGGATGGAGGGATGGTGGAGTAGAGAGGGGAAACAAATTTCTGGGATCTACATATGCCCTTCTCTCTGGGGTGTGGACAACAGGGGGAGGGGTGAGTGATGTGAAACACTGGACAGTGTATGACATGAAGATATAATAACAATTTGTAAATTATTGGAACTTCATGGGGGAGGAGAAGGGTGAAGGGGAAATATTGGGAATTGGAATTTAAAAAAATAAAAAAACTAGAGGAGAGAGGGAAAGAGGAGCTCATACTGGAGAGGTTCAAGTAGCAAATGTTTGTAGATGAATGTGGCAACATGTGTACAAGTATGCTTAATACAAACAAGGTATTGAATGTTGTAAGAGCCCCAAATAAAATCTATATTTAAAAAAATGTTGACAATCCCCAAATGGCAACCTTAGTAGACTATAAGCTAATTAAGCAAATCAAGAATCTTAAAATGGAAAAATTTTAAATCCTTAATGATTTAATTTATGAAATCAAAATGTGTTATGAAATCAAAATGTGTTAAACATAAATGAATAAAGAATAAAGATAGGGAGCTATATACATATATTCAGAATAATAGGTTGATCTGATATTTGGGTTCAATGTAGATCATTTCTATATCAACAACAGAAATATAAAAATATGATGAAGAATAGGAAGATCTAGAATTGCTCCCCTGGATTTTGTAAGTTCAACTGCTGACAGTAACATAAATGGTCATCTGCTGTAGTGGTAACAACAGGATCCAATAGCTCACAGCATAAATACCTCATTGTATAGAATAATAAGCATCTGTTCCTTGATAAAAATTCACAGAGGTTATACTTCAATCATGGCATGCCTGCCTCAAATAGATAGACTTGGCTTCTCCTAGAAGAGTTAAGCCATAATATCTTAAAAATGTGTCTGGAATTAAAATATCAAGCTGTGAAGTTATTATTTTTTGGTGTATTCCTTATCTAGGTCTATTGTGACTGTTAGGTTCCATTAAGTCACCTCTGACTTACAGCAGCCCTATGTACAATAGAACAGAACACAGCCTGCCTCCCCCCCTCCGTTTTCATAATTGGTCCAGTGTTTAAGCCCATGCTGCAATCATTGTGTGAATCCACTTTGTTAAGGACCTTCCTCTTTTTCGCTGCCTCTCTACATGACCAAGCACGCCTTCCTTCTTCAGACACCTGTTTGCCCTAACAATATATCTGAAGGATATGAGGCAGAGTGGCAGCTCACAGGCTCCAAGGGACATTCTAGCTGTACTACTCCCAAGATTGATTTGTTTGTTCATTTGGCAGTCCACGCTACAGTCAATGTTCTCAGCCTGTACCATGATTCAAACGCATCAATTTTTCTTCAGTTTTCCTTATTTGGTGTCTCTCCTTCAGCTGCATAGGTGGCAATTAACAATCTTGGTCTACATACTGCTTAATGCTATGTTCAATCTTTCTAACCCTTCCCCAAATAATTCTTCAGTTTTCAAGGAATTGAATCATAGTCTTTCTAAATGTCCTTTGAATTTGGGGAACAAAACCAACTTTGAAGGGGCATTATCAGGACTGTCAAATTGGTAAGAAAAATGTTTCTCAATGAAATTAGTATAGGTTAACCCTTGCTATGTTCAAAGATTAAACAGAGATGGTCAGAGAAACAAAATTTCTCATGTATATTTCCCGTTCTTTTTTTAATCACCAATGAACACTTCAATTTTCTTTAAACTTCAAAATAAATGTGGTAGTTAGATATTCTGGTGTCAATTTGAGGATTAAGGGAGAAGGGGTGGAGTCTAGCCTGACAATCAGATGGTAGTTGATGACTTCATTGGGAGGTACTAAGGAGATAAATAGCTCATTAGATGTGTGACACATGTGAGACATGCCTGTGGAGAAGATACATGGAGAGTGGCTGATGTATCCAGAAGTCTGGAGCTGGAGAAATGATGTGCAGACTCCTGACAGTGCTGAGATGCTTACAGTGCCACTGGATCCACAGGACTACCCACCCACTGGCCTGTGATCTTCCTGCAGTTGGTGTCATTGCATGTGTTTTGTGAGTCTTGAAGAGGACTTTACAAATTGGTATCATACATATGGCCTAATATCAGACTTATGGACTTAATCTGTACTAGGTTGGGCTGTTTTCTCATTTCTCTTGTATAGAAACTTCTTTCTTATACACATGAGTGTCTAAAAGTAGGTTCCTATAGTCTACTCAGACTAACACATAAGTTGTATGATATCCACATATGCTTCAAAAAAATCTACAAAATACCCTTTAAAAGCCAAAAGTAGATGCCATAGCTTTTGAACTGATTTTTTGACCAGCGCTTATTGCCCCATAAATCCACTGACTTCACGGTAATTTTCATTTTTTTTTAAAAAAAGCACATTATCATTGTGAAAAAAAAAGCATATCATTGTGAATGAGAGGTAGTGAAGAGTAGGGATCCAAAGCTCATATGTAGGCAACTGGGCATTCCCACGGAGAAGGCTCAGGGAGGTACAAGGCAGTCAGGGTGCAGTGTAGCAATCATGAAACATACAATGTTCCTCTTGTTCTTAAGTGCTTCCTCCCTGCTCTCCCTCTCCCCCCAATCCCCGCTAACACACACACAATCATGATCCCAATTCTACTGTACAAATCCGGATGGACTGGCGGATGTACATTTGTACAGATAGGAACTAGAAACACAGGGACTCTAAGACAGAAGAACCCATAAGGACCAGTGAAGAGTAGGACAACAATAGGAGAGTACAGGGAAGGTGGGGTAGAAAGTGTGAACAGATAGCAAGGATCTCCATATAAATTCCTCTCTGGGGGACAGATCGTGGAGAACCGGGTGAAGGGAACTTTGGATGGTGTAAGATATGGCAAAATAATAACAAATTATCAAGCATTCATGAGGGAGGGGAGGAGGGATTGGGAAGGGAGAGAAAAATTGGGGAGGTCGAGAGAAATGAGGAGTGGATATCAGGTTCAATAAAAAGTGTTTTGAGAACAATGAGGGAAACAAATGTTCAAAAGTACTTGACACAATGGATGTACATGTGGATTGTGATAAGAATTGTACGAGCTCCAAACACAATGATTTAGTAATTAAAAGAAAGCACATTGATGTCACTGAGACAAGATTTTGTTTTCAGTCATCTATAAATCACAATATATTTAAAGAGATTTCTTTTGTAATAAATCTTTGCATATATGAAGTTAAGCCCTATTATCAATATATTTTTTGCCCTGAAATCTTGTCATCCAAAATTCACAGTTAAGAAATATGAATGGTTCTAGACATATCCCACCTCTCAGTCCCCATGGTGGGGAAGAATTGAGAATGCCCTAGGGAAGACCTAAAACATATAAAGATTGTTATTAAACATGCCACATGACAGGTCTGATCAAGCACAGTGCACAATGCAACTCATTTGGCTGAGACAGATAACTGGGGTACACAACACTCCAGCACACTTGGTAAAACAATGTGAAGCAAAGAATGAATAACTATAAATGATAATACAATGTGTTTTATTCCGATGATAAACATGATGTGTGTGGTAGAGGGATTTATGTCTATAGAGTAATTGGGGCACACACTATCTTAAATTAAACAACTCCATTTTTGAAATATAGTCTTTGAAATTCCTTCTTCTCCTTTATTTTCCAACTCTACAAAGTGTTTCTTATATATTGGAGATAATACAGTTTTAGTCACATCATGATGCCTGTGGAAGAGTTGGTTTCAACTCTTCTTGGTTCTTATACAATCCTGGAGCAGATTCATTTTCCCTACTTATAAAAGGGCCATACCTGGCCAATCCAGCCACAGAGGGATGGAGGAGAAGGAGGCACATGTACCCAGGTAGGAGTCCTAGGAAGCAGAGGGAGGAGGACATATTTTAAACCTCCAACTTCTTCACCCTCTTCTGAAAGGAAGTAACCAACCCACATCATAAGGCTTCCATACTGGGTTCATTAATTAACATTGTGTTGGTTTATTTGGTTTATTAACATGTTATAAATTAGGTTAAGTAAATTTAAGGTTGGATTTTTGTCAGTCATGCTTTTCTCAACCACCCCAGCGGGCATGTTTCTCTCTGGCCTTCAAACTTTAAGATATATGGGACCTTGGCCCTGTCTTGCTTGGGCATGTACTATCAAGCTCCTTCATATATCATCAGAGCTGATAAATGCCCAAAGGACATCCCACTCAATAAGCCCTCTCTTGCCAGAAGACACTCAACTTCAGGCTGGCAATGTACCTTTGTCTCACTGCCAGCACTGCTTCTTAGTGATGGTGTCTAGCATGAGCTCCACTCCTGACTTTTTTTGGGGGGCTGAGCAGGGTAAGATTTTCTCCAGGTTTTGTGATGGATCCCTCTAGAATGGTAAAACTGACCAATCCTCTCATATTAGTACCAAATCCCCCTATTTGCATATTCCCACTTTATTATGTAAGGGAGTTATAAAGGCTGTATCGAATTACCATCTGAAATAAATTCACTGCAGCACAGATATGACAAACTAAATGTCCACTGTAGTATAGGTGATGAACTTGAATGTGTGTGTGACTGGCTAAACCAAGGTCTAAAGATCATCCTTTAGTAATTTAGTATAGTATTTTTACTATGATGTGGTCATTTCCATTATTTCAGTGTCTTTTCTAGCTGGGATCTGACTATTCTTTGCCTCTTTTCAGCTACAATAATGGAGTCAAGGAGTCCTGATGGTATATGATCCTTCAGTGGGCTGCTAACCATGAGGACAGTAGTTCAGAGCTATCAGCTGTTAGAAGAAAGATGAAATAATTCTACAACTGAAAATAATTACAGTTTTGGAATCACAGAGACAGCCTGCCCTCTCTTAAACAAAATTGACTCATTGGAAGTTAATATAACAGAGTTAATTATTCTTTAGCTGGAGTGATACCCTACCAATTTCTAGTTTTTATTGTAGTGAACTTAATGCTTTTCATGGACATGTAAAATCTGATAGATACATTTCTGGTGGTTCTTTCCCTAGAAAGAGACTTAAACCCAAAGCTCAAAATCATTGTCATTGAATTGATCCTGATTTATCGTGACCCTATAGGGCAGG
>PVJH01027185.1:0-29040 GCA_004026705.1 Nesogale talazaci | reverse complement strand
GTTCCTGAAGCCTTCCTCCCCCCAACTATCATGGTCCCAACTCTACCTTACAAATCCAGATGGACTGGAGAAGGTACACTGGTGGAGAGGGGAGCTGGAGATATGGGGAAACTAAGACGAATGAGCCCCCTCAGGCCAGTGGTGAGATTGGAGATGCTGGATGGGTGGAGAGAAGGTGGGATGGAGAGACGGAACCAACTGCAAGGATATACACATAAGCTCCTATTTGAAGGACGGGCATCAGGGGAGTGGGCTGGGGGAGAGGTCGGGCAGTATAAGACATGACAGAATAATAATAATTTATAAAAAATTGAGGGTTGGGAAAAGGAGAGCAGGGAAAAAGGGAAAAGGATGGAAAAGCCAATATCACGGGCTCAAGGGGAAAGGCGGACGATTGGAGAATGATAACAGCAGCGGACATGTGAAGGTGCTTGGCAGTTTGTTTATTTATGTATTGTGAAAAATGATGTACGTGCCCCCAATAGAATGATTTTTAATTAAAAAAAGAACTAATTTGGAGAGAAGTAAATAGAGTTAGTTGACTACATTTCTAAAAAAAAAAATTAGGTTGGGGTATGCAAATAGGAGCCCTAGTGGCATAATGGTTATGCACTGGGTTATGAATCACAAGGTCAGTAGTTTGAAACCACTTCTCCCATCAACAATGACCATCTCAAAACCCACAGGGACAATTCCGCCCTGTCCAAAAGGGTCACTCCGAGTCAGCATTGCATTGATGGCAGTGAGGAGAGGGTGCCAACGAGATGCTTACGGCTCACTAAGAGTTTGGGACAGTTTTCACACACCTCTGGTGTGGTGGGACCATGCAAATAAGGTATCTAAGGAGCCCTCCTGTGGGGATGGGTGGGTTTGGTCCTCCCACAATCTCTGTTACGAGCCCATTCCAAGGCAGTGAGGACCACTGCCACTAAGGGAGAAACGCTAGGCGGAGAGTGTCCATTGGCCTCGAGATCCTTGTGCCGAGACCCTCCTGGACCCCAGGAGACAGAGATGTAATGCCAGAGACAGCCAGAAGCAGGGGAGCCAGCCGGGGAAGGCAACAGTGGCATCAGGGGCAGCAGAACCAAGAGTCTGGCAGGTGACTGGGTGGTGGACTTCCTGACCACAGAGACTTGCTGGTGGGCTGCAAAGTCACTGGACACTCACTGGTGGCGCTAAAGAGCTTTGCACTACTTGTCTGAGCAGGGCAGGGGTCGGAGCGGCTACAGAGGTCCAGGGGCTGAGGGCAGAGGGGGCTTGTCTGAGATGGTGGCTGTGAAAAGGGCTGTCTTGATTAAAGAACGGCATCCCACAAAGCCCAGTGGTGTAGCAGTTACATGCTGGACTGTGACTGGCAAGGTTGGCCATTCGGGGTCACCAGCAGTTCCGTGGGAGGAAGACCAGAGCAACATCCCAGGTCAAGTCTCATCCTGAACGGTAACTTCTCGAATAACCCCCACATAGTGAGTCTGGCAGAGACAGGGGGTGTCAGAACTGGTGGGAAGGCTGGAGGAAGAAAGTGTGTTTGATCTTCCCCTCGTAGGAATCTGCTTCTGGGCTGGTGCCGATGGTGGCTCCCCCCCCTCTCATGCAGATAGAGGATGTTAGAGGATGCACCAGGCAGACTGGACACCCGGACCGCCAGGTGGAGGCTTTCCCGGGAGTTCCCCAGGGTTAGGGAATGTAGACAGTATAAGATGGCAGTCAGAGGATGTGACACTGAAATGGCTATGAAATTTTTGTGTAGTGTTTCAGCTGACAGGCGCTATCTTTAGTTAAAAATGCCAGGGGATAAACAAAAACAAAACAAAAATCCCAGGCGTTAGTAATCGTGACAAAATAGTTCCTTGTTTTTTTCCTTCCAATTTCATCTCTGAATATTAATGAGGTTCTATCTGTAAAATAACCTGAACATGCTGCTTCAAAACATGATCCTTAATATTGAATGATCTATGGATCAGTCTATAGTACCAAAGAGGCAACTTATTCTAAAATGAATAGAAAACGGTCTTAAAAGCTCGCAAAGTGAGTGGACCTTCATTATTATTATTGTTTCTTCTCGAGGTGAAGATGACTCTTTATAAATGTCCTAGAGAAAGACAGTGGCTTTCTGTTCACCTTTTGCAAGTCAAAAGGGTGGATCATTCCACTACTGATACTTTAAAAAAAAAAAAAGAAAGAAAGAAATCTTGTAAGTGGCCATTCAAGACACAGGGATGGGTCTCTTCATCCAGAAAAAAGAAAGCAAAAGCCTGAAGGAGACAATTGGTCCAATGGACTAAGGGGCCACAGGACCCACAGCCTTCACAATCCTGAGAGCAGAGGAGCTAAGAGCAGCAGTTCTCAACCTGTGGGTCACGACCCCCTTGGGGGTCGAACGACCCTGTCACAGAAGTTGCTCGATTCGTCCCAGCAGCAGCATGACAGTGATGAAGTAACAACGAAAATAAGGTTATGGTTGGGGGTCCCTTGAGGAGCTGAATGAAAGGGCTGCGGCATGAGGAAGGTGGAGAACCGCTGACCTAGATGGTGCCCGGCTCCCACTACTGACCAATCTGACTGATAGCACCACAGGCGATCTCAGACAAAGTGTGAGAAACATGTGCAGGTGTAACTTTAAACTCACATGAGCACATCTAAACCCGCTGGACTGACTGGGGCCGGTGGCCTCTCCGAGGCGGTGAACCCGGGGCAGCTCTCAGACAGAGGCTTGAACCCCTCCCAGACAACAGCCCTACGAGGAAAGCAGGAGCAATGATGAGGAAGATGGGGGACGTGCAAGGTGAGAGCCACAGGGCGGAAGATGCGTGCGAAGGGAAGCAGGGGACCCTGGTGGAAGTCAGTCTGGAGAGCGGTGCCACAGTGAGGGGGCTGCCACCCAGCCCACAGCCCAGCCCGCATCTCCGTCGCTGAAGGGGAAGTCTCCCTGCCCAGAGAATCTTCCCCCAAACCACTTGAAATGTTCACAAACACAAAAAAGAGAAGAAAGATGCCCGGTGCCCCTGGAATGCCATCCTAACTACGGCTCTCTCCCAGGCCTGTCAGCTAATCGGCGTGACCTGCGGCGGGCTGGTGGGCTGGTACAGGGGACATTTTGGGCATGGAGTCATTGATAGCCTGTGTTTCTGGGTCATATTGACACACCACAGGGATATTATCAGTGGGGTCAGAGGTCAGCTTAGCTGCTCGCTGGGCTAGAGCAGGGAGCACCCCAGTATACTCATGTGATGGGCCCACACCTGCCTGGATGATGTCCTGGTGAGTCCGTGCACGGGGCTGCAACAAAGGGAGGACTCTTCATTGTGTCTCCAAGGTCGTCTCCCCTTGACCCGGGGAGCCCACAGCAGGCCCTTCCTTGTCCACTTCCAGCCAAAACCAGTCCTCATACGCCCAGCTCACAGGTACCGACATACCTGCCAGGCTAACACTCTAGGCTAACTTACTTTTCGAACCTTCTGATGTGCTCAGGCCAGCGCTGTCCTTGTTACCCAATAACAACCACACCTGGAGTCCCGGGGCTTCGTCTGCACCTGCTGCTTTTGACACTGATCTCAGGGTTTGATCCCGACTGACTGTCGAATTTCTCGCTGCTTCATCGTGGAGCCCTGGTGGAGGTTATTGTGGCGGTCACCTACGCCGGTGTCAATTTGAGGATTAAGAGTGTAGGGGTGGAGTTGAACCTGTCAATCTGGAGATAGCCAGTGAGATCTCTATGTGGGCATGGCTTTCTCCTGAGAACGCTGGGAAATCTGTGTTTCCTCCTTGGAGGTGAGAGAACCATGATTCAGTCCCTTGGAGATGTTCTACTGACTCCCTGTGAGACATCACAGGAGGAGGAGAAGTCACATGTGTTTACCCTGATGGAGCCAGACCTCTGAAGCTGGAAAAGTCATGGAGAGACTCCTGCCAGTGCTGAGATGCTTCTATCACCACTGGATACACAAGACTGACCCACTGGCTTGTGATTGTCCTACATATGATTTCATTGCATGTGCCTCAAGAATCTGAAGAAGACTTTATAGTCTGATATTGCACATATGGGCTAATATCAGACTTGTGGACTTGGACTGGACTGGGTTGGGATGCTTTCTCAATGTTCTATTCCTCTTGTATATAAACCTCTCCCTTCTATATGTGTGTGCGCGCTGATGAATTTGTTTCTCTAGTCTACCCGGACTAACACAGTTATGCACGGAACTATTAACCACAAGGTTGATGGTTGGAACTCACCAGTTCATCTGCAGGAGGCATAGGGAGACTTTCTCTTCCCTTGAGGATTTAAGGCCTCATCAGTCCATAGCACCAGCTCTGCACTGTCTTACGTTTTTGCTGGGAGTCAGAACCAAAGGCATGGCAGCCTGTTTCATTGTGTTAATTCGTAGTTATGAACCAGTGTCCATAACTTTTTTGAGACTGAAGTAATACTGAAAGGGAAGATTGTTTAAAATCTGTTCAGTTACTCATAATGTTCTCTAAAGTGACCATATTTTAACATTGGTAAAGCAGGATACCATTGACCGGGGAATGGGGGTGGGTGGGGATATAGTCCCTTCCCGTTCGTTTTCCTGCCATTCTCTAGCTTGTCCTGTATTCTTTCCAAAAATTGGGATTTTTAAAAACGCTGCAGGACGTGGGAAAAATTGTTTAAAATCCAGGGTTAGGGCTAGAAAAAAAAAGGGGGGAATTTTTTAAAAAATCGGGACTGACCCACCAAAAGTGGGACATCTGGTCACTTTAAACTAGTCATGCGGTTCAAAGTAGATTTTATAAGCCAATTTCATTGTGAGTATTCATATAATCTAAGAGATGTTACATTTAAGCAATTTGCAATGATGGCACCTATTATGCTATGGTTAAAGTTGACCATAGATGCTGCTAAGCGGGCTGTGTGGCCTGGTGCAGGAGTGGGCAGGCATCTGTCTGGAACGTGGGCTGCTGATTCTGCCAGGAATTGGTGTGCTCACCCTCTGTCGCAGCCAGGAGAAAGGGGGTCTTGGGCTCCAGTGTTCTCTAAAGCCGAGATACCTGGGAGGAGGGGCCTTGGCCGACTAGGCCCTGCAGTGGGCTGGTGGGTGTGGCAGACAGGCAGGGGTTTCCCTTGGCGTGGCTCAGCTGCCCCTGAGTTGGCGGCTGGGCCTGTGAGTCACAGCTGCCCCACCGCTCTGTTCCTCTCTCCACTTGTGGCCACTGCCTCAGACTCTTGGGTGTAGGCCAGGGAGACCTGCAGCTCCAAAATGAGGTGCCACTCTCCCCGATCCAAACTGGGAGGCCCCTGCCTCTGCTGGAGAGCACAGGGAACTGGCCCAAAGTCGCACAGCCAGGCTTGGCCCCACCTCAAGTGACCCGTGCCAAGGGGGCCAGGTGGGAGGCCCAGAGTCCAAGACCCTGCAGCTTTGCCTGTCGCCTCTGACAGCTCCCCAATGCACAATGATTGCCCAGCCCTGTGCCACTCCCGACGGCAGAAGGGCAGCCTCTGGGCAGCGCTGGGATGCTCATGAGGGATTGAGATGCCAGCTCCGCCAACCCTACCACTTCTGCCCTGCTGAGCCCAGAGCGCCATGCTGCCAGCTGGGCCTGCAACCTTTGCCTTCAGAACCAAGGCCCATCTGTTCCCGGCATCTTCCAGGTCACCCTGCCCTCTCTCCCCTTCCTTCTCTTGCCCAGCCTCTCTGGATACTCAGTCTGCTTCGTGCCACCTGGGGCCCAACCGCTCCTCACCTGGGCCTGCGATGGGGTTCTGGTCAATGCTCCTCACCCGTGGCGGTGCCAGTCGCAATCTGAGCCCAGGACAGGGTGGAGGGGAGGGCCGGAAGGGTGACCCAGCTTACTGAGCAAAGCCAAAACACATGGTGGCGAGGGGGGAGTTGGGGGGTGGCTGCAGGAGGGGCTCAGGCTGCTCGGCTTAGAGCCTCCCACTGTGCCAGGTCTATGCCTGCAGAGGAAGAATAACCGCCCAGGTCTCAGCCTGGGAAACGGAGGCCCTTGAGAAGAGTGTGAGAATGCCCGTTTGACTCATGGGGAAAACAAGGCTTAGAGCGGGAGGGACCAGACTGAGACCCCCATGGCTGTCCCACTCCCCCCCACCCCGTGCCCTGGGGTGGCAGGCCCACGGGGAGCAGTTTCAAAGCTCTTGAAAGAGAAGCACCGTGTTTAATATTAAAATCTTTCTCTTAAAAAAAATTACACAGATAGGAAAACTGTACAGCATACAAAATAGCACTTCTGTTGTATAAATGTAAGTTAACGTGAGTCCTAAAAATACTTGTAAACCTAGGTGATTACATCTTTGGTACCGTAGTGAGAGGCCCCTTTCTCCTCTTGGGCCCAGTTCCTGGGGCGGGGCAGAGTGCCCACCAGCAGGGGCAGGGGCTGGTACCCTTGCTTCCCCACCCTTCCCACCTCTCCCTGCCTGCAGTCTTGCCTGCTGTCCCCCTCGCCTGGCACCTCGATGCTCCTGGGTCACTGTGACTGGCAGAGGAAGTGAGCTGAGCAGGAAAATCATCCCCCATGGGGCACTGCCCTGGCAGTGGAACAGCTGGAGGGCCACAGGGCACCCCCTACAGCAGGGAGGCCCCAGAGGCCCGGCCTGGGACCATCCACCATCCACCAGCCTGAGACTCCTTTCTGCCTCACGTATGTCAAGCGTCCTGTCCTTACAGGGGTCTCTGGGCTTGCTGACTGGCCATGTCTCTGTGCCGAGCTGGGGTGGGGGTGGGGGCTGCAGAGGTGGTTCAAGTTGCCCCCTCTGTATCCCAGAATGACTCGAGAGAGGTCATGGGAGGTGTTAAAAAGGGGTCTCGAGGTCTCACTGTGTCCCTAGGGCAGCTGCTGGGGGGGTTCCCAGATGCCGAACTCAAGGCCGGGACAGCTGGTTTCCCGAGGCTGCCGGGGAAGGGGCACAGTTCCTGAATCTCTGGAGCGTGATGCATGTTCTGGAAACTCCCGAGACCCCAGAGCGGGGCCTTGGGGTGTCCTGCCCCGCCTCACCAGGCAGCCCCCTCCGTGAGAAAGTTTCAGGATGCTGGTGCCGACAGCATAGTAGGCATCATGCGTTCAGCCTCCTCACTTTCCAAAGGGGGGACTGTGGCCCAGAGAGAGCAAGGCTGCCTCCAGGGTCTCCTAGCAGGGCCAAGGCAGGCAGGGCCACCCACACACTTGCCCCGTGTGGACACCTCCTGCAGGCATGTCTGGATCCAGAGCGGCTGGTGGGTAGAGCAGACTGAGGGTGCTTATTGAAAAAACCCCGGGAACAGCAGGTCCCAGTAGACATGGAGACTGCGGGCAGTCGGTGGAGGGCTGTGTCCGGAGGCCCACAGGCAAGGGCTACAGCCAGGAGGGTGCCCCACGCTTGGCCCAGCCCCACCACGAGTGATGCCCAGACAGCCCAGACCAGCTTGGGCCTGGAGAAGTGAGTCCACACTCTCTAAGGGCAGGCCCCAGGCTGGCCAGGAGCCTCTCCATTGCAGCAGAGACACAGGTCGGAGAAGCCTACGCTGAGGGCTGCAGCTCCCTGAGGGCTGGCTGGCTGATTGAAGGCAGAAACTATTTACCACCTCATTAACCCCAAGCTGCTGCGCAGGCATTCTGGGCTCCCCAGTCCACTTGTCAGTCAGCGACACAATGGCAGATTGTGGGCGCCTTCCAGCCCTGCTCTCCCTTCTTACAGATGGGGACCTGAGGCCCGGGGTGTCGGGGGGGGGGGGGGGGGGGGGGGGGGGGGGGGGGGGGGGGGGAGCTCTGGTTCAGAGTCACATGGCCCCCACAGCAACCTTGCCACCTCAGTCCGTGGGATTGCAATGCACCGTGCTGGGGCGGATGCCTTCCAGAGGAGAGCAGCGAATGGCGCAGCCTGGCTGATGGCAGGCCAGGCCGGGCCAGGAGGTGCTGGATGCTGGGAGAGGGAGAGGGAGCTTCCGGCAGGCAGGGGCAGGGTCGGACCCTACAGGAAACTGTCTTCCATCTCGGCCCGAGGCCCTGGGCTGCCTGGAACCAGCAGTGATGCAGGCTCTGGCTCAGACGCGGGGAGCTGGGCCTCCGACTCCGGCTCTGGCTCCGGCCCTGGTTTAGGCTCGGCCTCGGGTTCAGGCTTGGACTCCGGCTCCAATACCAGCCCAGGTTCCAGCTCCTGCTCCTCCTGAGGCTCCAGGGGACTGTCACAGGAGATGGTGGAAGAGGTGTTGACTTCATTCAGGGTGAAGCTGGGGGGGGGGGGGGGACACAGAAGGCAGGTGAGTGAGGGGGTGGGAGCTGGGAGGGCCCCACAGTAAGGTAAGAGTCACATGACTTGAACACCTCTTGCGTGTGGCCTTGTGCCTCGAACCTTCCACTCGTTTGCCCATCGAATCCCTGAAAACACTGCAAGGCAGATTTCATGCAAAGCATGCAGCCCAGAGAGGTTCCAGGAGGCCACCTAAGGGCTTGACCACAGTCTCCAGTGAAGAAGGCAGGGTTCAGCTGGCCCCAAAGCTCCCACCCATGCTCAGTGCCCCTCACCCCCACTCCTGAAAGGGGGCCCTCAGTGCAGCTACGGGCAGAAACGCCACACCAGTGTGGAAATGAGTGCAGAGGTGAGCTGCATGTTTGGGGGTGGGGACAGTGGGAGGGGACAGAACAAGGCCTCCCCACCCCCAAACTGTTCGAGCTCTGAGCTGCTACTGCCCACGAGGAATTTCTTAAACAATCAGAACACAGAGGGCCTTTCAGGGGCCCTCTGCGGCGTCCCTTGTGCTCTGGGTACCTAGGGGAAACCGAGGCTGGCAGAGAAGGTGGCTGCCTGGTCTCGGCAGCTAGACTGGAGCTCCCCACACTGCAGCCTGATAGAGATCTTGCCTGATATGGATCTCACCTTGGGGTGAGTCTGGCCGGATGTGGGGTGTGGAGATGACGTGTCTCCCAGCTAGGAGGGGCTCCTATCGGAACATCAGGTCCAGGCAATAGCTGGGCCTTCCTTCACTCCCTCCCGACTCTGGAATGTCACCACATTTCCAGGAAAGACAATCTCCCTTCCAGAGGGAAGGTGGCTGGTCTGAGCATTCCCACGTCATCTCTGCTGCCCACCTCCACGCCAGCTCCCTGGGGCCCTTTGGCACTGGTGCAGAAGGCCCACGATGGGGCACTGGGCTACTGACTAAGCTTTCCCCTCCCTTGGGGAGGACAAGATGGCCTGTGGGATTTTAGAGGAAGCAGCTGCCTTGAGATCCAAAGCATTGTTTCTCTTAGCAGCCTGTCATTTCCTCCCGAGGGCACTGTAGGCCAAATGGCCTGAGGCACATGGCTACTTGTGCTGCAGCGGGCAGACAGGGCAGTGCACAGACACCTCTCCACCACACACATGGCCCGGCCAGGGGGGCTACCTTGCAAGACTCGGTGAGCTCTCCAAAGGTCCCTCCTCAGCCCCCTCAGGTTTGGGGTCCGGCAGGGGGATAATATAGTCGTTGTCTCCCTCAGGCTGCACGGCGGTGTAGAGCACCGAGCTGGTGTCCAGGGCGGAGCGAAGGCCGTGGAAGGCAGGCAGGCGGGCCTGGGAGCGGAGGACAGCTGGGTGGTTGCTTCTCAGAAACTCCTCGTCCACCTGCTGGTACTTCTGCTCCATGGGCAGATGGAGCCAGAGAGGCAGACAGTCAGAACCAGAAATGCCCTCCAGGACTGGGGGGGTTGAGTTCCTCCTCCCTTGTGTAAGTGAGGTCATGGGTGCCCAGAAAAGAAGTGCTGGGTCACCAAAGGTTTGGTGGTTTGAACCCACCAGGCTCTCTGAGGGAAAAGATGTGGCAGCCTGTTTCTGAACAGAGTCCAGGCTTGGAAGCCCTAGGGGCCAGTTCTATCCTGTCCTGTAGGGCAGCGCTGAGTCAGAATGGTCATGAAGACAATAGGTATGCTGGGCAGCAAGGGGTCACCCAAGGCTACATGCCGGGCTTCCTGCCACCTGCTTACAAGAATGCATTGACATGTCTCCCATTTCAGGCCAGGCAGGTCTGGGCTCTTGTTCTTCCAGGGCCTCCCTGTCCCTCACCGCGCGGGGGATGACAGCCGTGCATCCACCAGCCTGTGAGTCACAGTGGACACTGAGTGGGCATGGGGGTCAGAGAAGGGCTAGTCTTGGCTGCGTCCCTTCTTACTCTGATCTCCGTTGTTGGGCAGAGACCGGCTGTCAGGCCCACCAGCTCCATGCGGGGGGTGGCCTTCCTCCTGGGGGGGAGGGGTTGTCTGTTCTGGGAGCCCCACGGCGTGGCAGGGGTGTGCCTGGAGAAACGCATAGTACCCAGGCCTGCAGGCTCCCCTGCCCACTCGGAACACGCCCACGCAGGGTCTCAGGCTAAGACTGCTGCAAAAAATACCTGACGGTCATCGTCCATCCCTTCCTAGAACCACAGGGAGACAGCACCCCAGAGAGGACCAAGGGGGACCCATACTTGATGTCTGGCTTACAGACCAGACTTTGTGATCCTCACCTTTCCTGCCTCAACATACCTTTTTGTAACCCTCGCCCAACAGACTCTCCAGAAGCAACACGAGCTGGGAGAAGGGGGGCCGGATCTCAAACTTCTCCTCCCAACACTTGTGCATGATCTCGTAGCTGCGGAGAGACGGCGGGGGCTCAGGGGCCGGGCTCAGAGCACTGGGCCAGGGAGGGGAGCTGAGGCTGTCAGGCCCAGAAGAAGTGACGTCACCGCCAAGGCACCAGGGAGGGTCAGAGCCCAGAGGTGATTCCACACCCCCCTTCCTCTCATCGCAGACTCCTGAGGCCTCCCTCCCTCTCCACAGCAACCGACCGAGCCGACGGCAGATAGGGACTAGCGTCGACTCAGTGACTCAGCTTTGGCCGGAGGCATTTCTGTCCCCTGGACTCTGTCTGGCTTGGGAGGGCCAGGTGATGTTGGCTGAGCCAGCGAAAGTCAAGCCAGTCCCAGGAGTTTTGCTGGCATGGACGGGGTGGGGGTGGATGGTGCACCACTGCGGCAGGGCTGTCCAGTACCCAGAAAAGCAGAGCCAGGAAGCAGAAATGAGGTTCCTGACACCATCAGTTGAGCACCTCGATCCATCCATACCTAGGCTTTTTCAGATTTTTGAGCCGATAAAGCTATCTTTCGTTTAAGCCAGGGAGAGTTGCTCGCACCCTAGTTCCCGCTTCGGTGCAAGTTACTTAGAGGGCATGCACTCCCAAACACCCGTCAAATGCACGCGCCTCCACTCACATCTCGTCTGAGGCATGGGCAGGCTGGGCCATGCGGTAACCTCGCTTGATGGCATTGTAGAACTGCTCGTTCATGGGCAGCTCCGGGTACGGCGTGCCACCTGTGATGGGGCAGAGACAGGGTCCTTGGGAAAGTGGCAGGGCACCGCAGCCCCTGCATAGGGAGGGGGCACAGTGGCCCTCAGCACTGGGACGTGTGTCCATGTCCACCCAGACCTGGGAGTGTGGTCTTCTTGAGAAACAGGGGCTTTGTGGACCTCCTTGATTTGCAAGGAGAGCATCCTGGAGGGAGGTGGGTGCTACAACTATGCTGACACGTGTCCTTATTAGAAGAGGGAAACTTGGACAGAGACAGCGGGCAGAGATGACACTCCTGGGTGACGCCAGAGGCAGAGAGAGATCAGGCTTATGCCACTGCTAGCCAGGGAAGGCCTGGGGCTAGCAGAAGCCGGAAAGGTCCAGGGAGGTCTCTTCCCTGGAGCCTTTGAAGGAGCCAGGCCCTGCGGGGCTCTTGGTTTCGAACTTCCAGCCTGTGTGACTACAGGGAATGGCTGCCTCTTATTGAAAGTCACAGGGCTTGTGTGCAGCAGGCTTCAGAGGGGGCTCTGAGCCCTCCCCAGAATTAGAAAACCAGAGACCACCCAGCCAGGAGCCCATTTGAGTGTTGGCAGTGCCGGGGAACCCTGGTGTCATAGTGGCTACACGCTGGGCTGCTAATCTCTAGGTCAGCAGTTCGAAACCACCTGGAGTGGCCAAGGAGAAAGACGAGGCCGTCTGCTCATCTACGGTCTCGGGAACCCACAGGGACAGTCGCCCTCGGTCCTGCAAGGTCACCACGAGTTGAAATCGACCCTCTGGTTTTGAGTGTGTTGTGGTTTGGTGCCTTTGGGTCATCAATTTTGACTCGCAGAGACTCCATGTGACAAAGTGGAAGCGTCCCTAGGTCGGCGGTTCAAACCCACCAGCCGTTCTGCGAGAGAGAGCTGCGGCTGTCTGCTCTCATAGAGATATGCAGAGTCAGAAACCCCGTGCAGAACTGCTGTGAGTCCCGAGTCCATTCTCTGGCAGGGGGTTTGGTGGGTTTGGGAATCTTCTCTGTGGGCGGCTCACCGGTGGGATTGAACCATGGGGCTTAAGCCATGGAGCCACCAGGGCTCTTTGGGGGCTTAACCCCACTCAGATACTCAGATGGGGCCAGGCCCACGCTCGCTGGGGCCACAGGGCAGTAAGGGCAGCCCAGCTGGGGCTTGATCTCGGGGCTGCAGCCCCGCCCTCTGAGGTAGGCAGGGTCCTGCCGAGGGCCCTGGTGCTGCGGGTGGGGAAGGAGGCAGCGCACCCAGGGTGAAGATCTCCCAGAGCAGGATGCCGAAGGACCACACGTCGCTCAGCGTGGTATAGAGGCTGTTGAAGATGCTCTCGGGCGCCATCCACTTCAGGGGCAGGAAGGTCTGCGCAGGACAGGGCGGGGTTGAGTACGAGGAAGGGCTGCTCCCTCCCTGCTCCAAGCGGGCGGGTCCCCCAGTCCCTGTGAGGGCCCAGAGCAGCCCCACCTACCACCCAGGGCTATGCACAGGAGCGGGAAGGAGCATGCCTTTTCTCCTCTGCTGGGGGTCTGCATCCCCATTCCTGGGGAAAACCCTCAGAGCCTGACATTCCTCGGGGAAGAGGGAGCCTAGAGAGGCCTTGTCAGGGGTGGGTGGAGACAAGAACACACTGACACCCCGCCCGCACTTATCATGGCTGCTCTCACTCTCTGGGGGCCTTGCACCCCCTCCACCATCATCCCATCTGGAAAGTGGGTAGATATGGGCCCAGCCAGGATGGGCACATCTTTACCTGATCGGTTTCAGCTGCCGCCTGCGACCCACTCATGTCTCATGTCTGGACTTCTTCCTTAGCCGCGCCCCCATTCCCGCCATAACATGTCTGGCCGGCCGCCCCCACGGAATCTCACTCCCCCTGAGCCCTGCACTCTCTGCCCGGTTAGCACGCCCACCCCAGCATGGAGGACCCACGGAATCTCACTCCCCCTGAGCCCTGCACTCTCTGCCCGGTTAGCACGCCCACCCCAGCATGGAGGACCAGGCCCTGAGCCCGGACCCACACAGTCCCAGGGATGCTGTTCTTGGGTCCTGGGGACACCCCCTGGGTCTCAGGGAAGGTGCTCACGCTGCCTTTGGAGATGTAGTTGGAGTCACGCATGATGTCCCGGGCCAGGCCAAAGTCACAGATCTTGACCAACTTGCCCTCACAGATCAGCACATTCCTGGCCGCCAGGTCTCGGTGGACACACTGGGTGTGGGGAGAGGGAGGCTGAGGTCCTGGATCACTGCCCAGGGCTGGGAGAGCACCCTGTCCCCACCCACCAGAGGGCACGCAGGGGTGGCAATGCCCTGTGACTGGAGAACTCTGGCTGGGTGATCCCCTCCCATCACCCCGCCCTGCCCTAGCCCCACATACGTTCTTGGAGGCCAGGAACTCCATGCCATTGGCCACCTGGTAGCTGAAGCCCACAAGGTCCATGTAGCTAAGCACTGGGGACTCGTTGATCAAAGTCGCCTGGCAGGTCCTCTCAGGAGCTAGAAGAGAACACAGCATCACCCAGCTTCCCGTGGCCTGCAGGGCCCTGTCCTCTGGCTCACAGAGGCTGGGCCATGGCCAGTGCCCCGCTCGGAACCCAAACCAACCTCCCTGCCAGCAAGTCAATGCCAACTCATACCGACCCCCTGGGACGGGGAAACCTGCCCCTGTGGGTTCTGAGACGGTGACTCGACGCAAGAGTAGAAAGGCCAGGAGCAGGATGCCTAGTGCCTCTCCTTGAACTTCCCTGCTTCACCAGAGCCCTCGTGGGCCAGAAAAGCATTGGGCATTAGTCTGGGACCCTTTGCTTCTCAGCCAGGCCCCTCTGCACACATCACTCTGCCCCAAGGCCCCAAGAAGTCAGGCTCTCTCCCCAGGCCAGCACCTCCCCTCCTAAGGGCTGTGTGCTTAGACTCACACACATGGGTTTGGACTGGGGCTCCCCACACAGCAGCTCTGGCCAGGAGGCTAGCCTCAGATTCCATATCTACAAAATGGGCACAGTCAGCCTTCCTCTGAGGCTGCTGCCTGGCTGGGCACGTGCAAGGCCTGATGACCCGCCCCCCCCCCCCCCCCCCCCCCCCCCCCCCCCCCCCCCCCCCCCCCCCCCCCCCCCCCGCTCAGGCACGCGGGGCAGGCACTGTCCACCCACCCGAGGGGACGTAGTTGTCGTAAGGGGCAATGTAGCTGGAGGACTCCAGGTCTGCATATTTGATGTCCCCTTTCATGTCCAGCATGGGCACGTAGTCCACTGACTCGTCCTTGCTCATGTCCATGTAACCGCCGTCGCTCTCCCCGGGCAGGGACACATGGCTGGGGAATTGGGGGGGAGAGAGGAACATCAGAAAGTGGGACTCTCACCCCCGGCGAGAGCCGGCCACTCCTGCAATCATTCGAGCCCTTGCAGCGCCATCAGGCCCCCGTGGGCAGGATGTCAGAGAGCCAGAGAGTGACGCCAGAGGCGAGGGCAACACCCAGGACAGAGGCTGAGACGAGTGTGAACGTAGGTCTGTCTGTGGCCTCTCCACACCACCCAGCCGTGGTACCCATATGGGCAGCAGTGAGCTAAGAGACTGGAAGGAAGTCAGGCCGGCACGTTGGGGAGGACAGAGGTGAGCTTCGCTGCCTCCCACAGGCTGTTCTGAAGCATCCTTTACCTCAGCGAGACATGGGCATTGCTTTGGTAATCAGCAAAAGGAAAGAGGTGTGTCATTTGGGGGAGGAAAAGGGGAGTCGGACATTCGAGAGACTGGTGAGGCAGGCACATGGGAACGGGTGCCTGGCCCTCTTTCAGGGCAAACGGGGAGAGGAGCGGCTCAGGGGTGGGGTGTCCACAGCCCCAGGTGGGGGTGCAGATGGATGCCAGCAGGCCTGGTCTGCAGAGGGCGCAGCCCAAGGCCAGATACTCTGGGGACGGGTGGTCAGTGGGGCCAGCGGGTCAAAACACTGCTATTGCTGTCCTTTGCTATTCCTATTTTGTTTGTTTGTTTTTTGGGGCATCGCTGCCCTCTGGAGGTGGGAGTAGGAGGCCCAGCCTTTGCTCCTGTGGAGCCGCTGCTGGAATTGAACCTCCATCCCAGTGGGCCGCAGTCCCGCACACAACCACGATGCCACTGGGGCTCAGCCCACTTTGCTCTTCTTGAAGCCTGGCGGCCACACCTCCAGGTGTCCTGGTGACTATCCACAAGGCTGGCTCCAGGAGCAGGGCTGCCCTTCCCCAGCTCCATTTCCCTCTTGGTCCGTGAGGAGTGAGAGCCCCTGTACCTGGGCAGAGGGAGCCCGACGGGCAGGGCGTTGCTGTAGAGCTGGGCACTGGGCGGGTGACTCTTGTCGGAGCAGTGCTGCAGGAAGGTGTGCTTGTTGCGGTGCAGGTAGTCAACCAGGTCGCCGTAGCGGCAGTACTCAGTGATGATGTAGATGGGGCCTGCGGAGGGACAGGCTCAGGGCTGGTCGCCCGGGGGCGGGGGCGCTGGGAGGCCTGGGACTACCAGGCAGGGCGATTTGAGGGATGGGAAAGGCTGTTAATTTTGGGAGTAAGCTGCTCTTGACCTGAGCAGCTGAGGCGTTTCTCCCACCTCTGCAGCTCTAGCAAGAATGGCCTCTGCTGAGCTTGACCTCCCTCTGCTAGACAGACCCATCTCCCACCCACCGTGCCCTGGCCAGCTCGGTTCCTTCACTGTCACACACAGTCTTTCCAAGGCAAAGTGGGTCTCGACGCCCAGCATGTGAAGCAGACAAGAGTGACCCTTGAGGACAGTCAATGCCTGGTTGCGACTCGAACTCAGCCCGTTCCCTAAAGGCCAGCCAGTGGGAGTGCAACACCTCTGACAAAGGCCCACATTTTGAAACTGGTGGTCAGGACAGACGCACGCTGTCCCGGGCCCTCCACGCACTTCTGTATTTGTGCTTGTTGCACAACGCTGCGGAAAATCCCGAATCACTCAATCGCCTTGGGCGGGCTCTGAAGGGTGACAGTGCGGGGCTGCCTGGCACATGGCGGGGGTGGGGGTGGGGCCGCACGCCTGGGGGGGGTGGAGGAGAGCCGGCCCCCAGGATGAACGCATCTCGGTATCTCCTGAGCTGTTTTGGGGGCCCCTTTTAAAAAGATATTGCGGGCTTCAGAAATAAAAATGAAAAGACGGTGGGTGCACACGAAGTCGGGGAAACACCGACTGCCATGGAGCCGATGCTGATCCTGAGCCGGCGAGTGGAGACTGTCCGTTCTCCAGGGGCCGCTGGACAGCTGGCAGGTTTGAACCCTGACCTCGAGGTCGGTAGCCCAGTGCCTAACCCACAATGCCACCCAACTAACCTGGGTGAAGAGAGAGATACAGATGAGAGAGAAGGAAAGCAAAAAAACTCCAACACAACAGCAACAAGTCGTTTTGGTGGAGCAACCGGCTCCACTCGGAGCAAGAGTCCGATGAGTCAAGTGAGAGCCACTGGGCCTGGCCCCCAGACAGGGCTGTGGGGGGCTGGAGCCCCAGCTGGAGCATCCTGTTGGAGGGGTGTGGACAGGGCCCCGAGTCCCCAGGGTGGGCTGGAGTACCTCCTTTGGTGCAAGCCCCCAGCAGGTTGACCACGTTCAGGTGGGGCCCGAGGTGGCTCATGATCTTCAGCTCTGACATGAGAGCTTGCTTCTCGCTGCTGCGAGCTGTGGCTGAAGGGAGGGGGTGTTCAGGCAGGCTCCCCTCACAGAGGCCCCACGAGAGCCCCTCCTGGTCCTTCTCCCCCACCCTTCACGGAGGCCCAAGGTGAGGCGCCCCTTTCCCGCTCAGGAGGCAGCCATGGGGCAGAGGTCAGGAGAGGACCCTTCTTCCCCGTATCACAGTCCTGCTTGCCCTGGGAGGGTGGGGGGAGGCAGAAGGGGGGGCCAGGGCACTCACATTTCAGCATCTTGACGGCCACCTTCATCGTGGCCTGAGAGTGGCTCAGGCCGTGTGCGGTGGCCTCCACCACCTGCCCAAAGGCTCCGGATCCCAGGGTGCGTCCTAGGGGCGAGACAGACTCTCAGTGCCCAGCCCCCCCTTATCTTCCCAACCCAAGGGTGGGAAAAGCAGCCTGGAAGGTGTACCCAGCTAGTCCTCCAACCACCTGGGACATGCCCCCTGCGGAGGTTCTCCCGGCCCTCCTGGTGTCATCTCATCTAAGTTCTGCTCCAGTCCCTGGAAGCCAGCCTCCCTTCCTGGACGGCTTACCCTGCTCCCAGCCTGTCCCCCATGCATGCCTTCTCTCACCCCAGGTGAAGGCGAGGGGCCGTCTCACGGAGGCTTGGGACCCCAGGGCCTCAGTGTTAGGTGATTCACCCCCTTGTACAGACGGGGAGATGGAAGCCCAGCAAAGGCAAGCCCTCGCTCGCCCTGGTGCTCAAAGCTAGTCACGGCAAGGCTGGGCCCAGGCCCCAGAGTGTCCTCCCTCCCGCCTCGGGTCCCGCCGCTGACCGAGCACGAGCTGGTCCCGGGGCAGCTCCCATGTGGAGTCGTAGGGCAGCTGCATGGGGTCCACGTAGATGTACTCGTGTCCATCGGAGCTCACCGACTCGATCACCTTCCAGCGGATCTCGTAGCGGGGCTTCTGCAGGCCCGACATCACAGGGAGGTCAGCAGGGGCCTCCCCTAGACTCTAGCCCCTCATAGCACAGATGGGGCAGGTGTCCAGATTCAGAGAGGGGCAAGGTCTATCCAAGGTCGCACAGCAAGTTAGCCGCAGAGCCGGTCCCTCGTGAGCGCAGAGGGAACAGGCACCACAGGCCCCTAGCGTGGCGCTGGCAGAGGAGCCGAAGCAGTTGAGGGCTGAGGGCCGAGGTCCGAGGATTGACCTACTAGCTGCTCCTGGGGAGCAGAGGCGAGCGATGGTGAGCGGGGGCCCTGTGTGGGAGGTGGGGCTCTCCTGGTATGGGGCCTGAGCCCTGCAGGACCCGCACAAAGGAGACGGCTAAGAGTACTGAAAGCGCAGGTCTTAAAATGTCAGCATCTTGGGCTGCCACCCTCGACCAGCACTCAGAGTGGGGAACCCCAGAACAGGACACTGGGAGGACACAGCGATAGGCTCCGGTGCCTGTCGGTCAGGGAGCGCTGAGAGCGTCCTGAAGCCCCCCAGGGTGTTGTGGTTGCTGGGGACCTCGGTCAGTTCCCACTCATGGCAACTCTCTGTACAGCAGAACAGAACCCTGCCTTGCCCATGCTCATGCCCCCTCACAATTGTTCCTTTGTTTGAGCCCATTGTCGCAGCCACCATGTGGGTCCATTGTATTGAAACCCATGTAGCCCACCTCAGTGGTCCTGAGCCCAGAAGCTAGGATGGAGAGAGGCCAGGTCCAGGCCCCTATCACCCAGGCTGATGGGGGTAGGGGGGCAGTTTAGAGCATCATTTGACACCAGTGCACACTGCGTGTGGGCCCCAGACACATCCGGGTCATGCTGCCTGCATAGAGGCCGGGGCCCATGCAAACCCCTCCCACCGCCTCCCACCGGCCGTGGGTGTCTCATGGGGCACCTACCTTCTGCCAGAGCATGATGAGGATGATGAGGGAGATGACGGTGAGGACCACCAGGGCCAGGATGGCTGAGATCACCACCACCTTGAAGGGCAGTGCTGGGGGCAGAGACCGAGAGCAGGCTGTGGGCACCCAGGGCCATGGGCACTGCCCTCCCCGGCCCCAGCTGAGACCTACACATCCCTTCTGCCTGAGTTGGGGGCAGTCGGGCCTGTCTGCCCAGCTCTGCTCTGTGGAACCCCTTAGGCCATGAGCCAGGGACTGGGCCAAGGCTCACCTTGGCCCTTGCCACACTCAGCCCCACCTCATTGTAGCCATCAGACCTTGGACAGAGCTACGTGCCCACACCTGATTGCCTGGCTGGGGACGGAGTGGTTGGTCACATAGGGAGCAGTGTGCTTATGCCATCTGAGGATGGGAGGCTGCTTTGGCCCTGGCTTCATGCCAGTCCCCACACAGGGGTGGGGTGGGACAGTACTGACAGTGGCTCTGAAATTCAGCTCCCATAGAATGGGGAGAAAAAACAGGTGGGGCTAAAGTTGCTCCCCCCAGTTCCCTCCCTGCCCACCCCCACCCCCACCTGCCCTGAGTCTCCTTCAGCCCCAAGCCTGGACTCTCTGCTCCCAGCTTCCTGCTCCTTCCAGCCCCCTGAACTGCTCTCCCCTCTGCCCTGGCACAGGCCACCCCACCCCTGCTTCCCTGTCCCCACCTGCCCTCCCAGAGCCCTGCTTCTCCTCCTCCTCCTCCTCTTACTCTTCTTCCTCCTCCCCTCTTCCTCCTCCTCAGGGCCCAGAACTCCTCTGAGGTTCTAAGAAGGACAGCCACGCCTTCCTGTTTCTAAGGAGCCATCTCTGGCTAAAAGAGGTTGCCATCAGGCAGTACTCCCAACGCTTTACTTGGGCCATAACTCGCAGCTGGCCTGGCCTGGTTGCTCAGAGGGTGAGATTCAACCACACCCCCCGGGGGGGGGTGGGCATCCAATCTGGCCATGGAGTTGGCTCCAGTGCAGAGTGAGGGGTGTCCATGTCCTCTGCCGACCCTGACTCACTGTCACCTATCCCTGTTTTCCCCGGCGCATTTCCCAGGCTGGAAATCTTGACAGGGACAGACAGCTCCATCCTTCTCCCTCAGAGTCGCCGGTGGGTGGGTTCAAACCACCGACCTTTGGCTCGCAGCCAAGCACTTTACTGGGTTGCGCAGAGCTACCCTCAAGCGTTGACGCCCTGTCCATGGACCAAGCAACCCCAAGAAGCGTACCACAAACCTACCGAGCGCAGCACCCGCCGCTCTTAGGGCGCGAGCGCGGGTCCCACTCCCGGCTTTTACGCATGCGCTGGGGGCTGTTGGGCAGGGCGGTGCGTGCGCCCATGCACCGATGGTGTGCTGCGAGAGGTGTGCTCTGCGGGGTTCACGAGGCCCTGGGCGTCCATAGGCACACTGGCTCTGGTGGCCCCAATTCCCAACTGCAGGGGACCAGAGCGGGACCGGCCAACTCACAGTGCGGTACCACGGTGACGTCCTTCTTGTCGGAGCCCAGCAGGTTGCGCAGCGTGCAGCGCACGGACAGCGGCTGGTCCACTCGGTGCAGGCGCAGCGTGCTCACCACCTCGAACTCCTGCTCCTCCGCCCAGTACGTCACGTTCGTCTCCAGCAGGCTCTCTTCCTGCGAACTGTTCCCCAGGAGTGTGGGTGGCAGCTCGTGGGGACACCTGCGAGAAAGCACCAGCTCGTCACCATTCCCCCTTCCCCCGCCCCCTTGCAGACCTGGAAAACCGAGGTCAAAAGCAGGGATCGCCCCAGGAAGGAGGTGGCAGGCTGGAGGGCGTGGCCGCTGCTGTCCCGAAACTGACCAGGAGAGGGCGCGCATGCCCCAGCCCTGGAAACAGGATGGCAAACCCCCGTCTCATTTGCGAGACTGGTGATGCTGGTGACTGCCTGGACTCAAACCTGCCCACTGACCAGAGGACCAGAGCAGACCTACCGCGCCAGTGAGGTTCTGTGAACACAGGCCCTGCATTCTGCAAGGTCCAGAGGTCAAGGTCAGGCATAAGAGCACTCTAGGGCAGCAAGAATTTCATGGAGCTGGTTGGTAGGCTGGCTTCTGGGCGGGGTTCTAACACCACCAAGGCAATTCTAGCTCATGGAGTTGATTTCTGAGGATTTCTGAGGCACTGGGAGCCTCGTCTTTCTCCCAAGGAGTAGGTGGCAGGTTTGAACCACTGACCTG
This sequence comes from Nesogale talazaci, assembly GCA_004026705.1. Taxonomy (NCBI): domain Eukaryota; kingdom Metazoa; phylum Chordata; class Mammalia; order Afrosoricida; family Tenrecidae; genus Nesogale; species Nesogale talazaci. Next base: position 8,046 of record PVJH01027185.1, on the reverse strand, counting down.
ATGGCTAGCGGTTCAACAAAAACCGGGCAGTACCACCAGGGCTCCTGAGATGTGGCTCTCACCCGGAAACACGTGCCCAGGGGAAGGGGTCAGACTCACGTGGTTCACTGGGGCCTCCTGGCCAGCCGTGTGCCTGGGGACTGAGGCCGGGCTCCACTCACCTCTTGAGGTCGCTGCACGTAGACCAGGTGAGGTGCGGCTGGGGCATTCCCCGGCCTCGACAGCGGACCATCTGCTCCCCGCTGGCTGGGTGGCTCTCACTCAGCTCCACCACGCGGACAGGGACTGCAGGGAGACAGGCAAGGGTGGGGGCACTGTTGGAATGAATCGAACTTAAGAAAACACACACCGCACCACCAAGTGGATGCCGACGCACAGCGGCCCGCTAGGACAGGGCAGAACAGCCCCTGTGGGTTCCGCAGCCTCCTCTTGTCCACCCTCAGAGTGGCCAGGGGTTCGGAGCTGCTGACCTTGCAGTTCATAGCAGCCCAACAGTAACCGCTCCGCCCCCAGGCCTGTTGGGATAGACAGTCTGTCTCAGGGAGAGACCCCTGGAGGCCCTGGCCCTGGCCTCCTCTGTGGGTGAACACGAAATACCAGGAATCAGAGTGAAAACCATCGGGGCCTTCTGGCGACTTCAAAGGACAAGCCTCCCATGGAAGGCTAGCCTGCCTTTCACACCTGGGGAGACTTGCTAATCTGCCCTCTAACAAAGCAGAAGCCGCCCTCCAGCCCTCCTCGCCCCCTGCCTGCCCAGAGGGTGGGTGGGGGGGCTCAATGAAGCCCCATCGCTTTGTCTTCTCTGGTCTGTCTTCAGTGGCTGTGCTTTGTATTTATGACACGTGATGCCGATTTCCCATGGGCATTGGCAAGACAGTGTGTTTTTCTTTCAAAATAACCTGTGTTTTTAGAAAGTCGATGGACAAACCATGAGGTCTTTGCCCTATTGGTCTCCCTGCTCAAAACCTTGCTCGTGTCCCTCAGGAGAAGTCAGGGTTGCACTGGCCCTCTGAACAGCCTGCTGTCTAATCTCCTCACTCTGTTCGGGCACTCCTGTCTTCCTGCCGAACCGATGATGCCCTCCCCGCCTCAGGCCAGCGCGGCACTGATGTCACCTTCTCACTGAGGCCAGCCCAGAACAGACCATCTCTTCCTGCCTGCCACCCTGCCCCAGCCCCAGCTCCCTGCTGCCCTCCTGCACGCACTCACGCACGCACGCACGCGTGCACAGTCCCCTGTATGATTTGCCAGCACCCGCCCCATTGTCTGAGGCTCGACTGTCCCCTGGGCTTCATGCTGCACCAAAGCCCTGCCAGTCCTGAAGAGGAAGGCTACGGTCCTCGCTCAGCAAACAGCCGGTCACTGGACAGTATAGGCGAATGTGGGGGGGGGGGGGGGTTGTGGCACTACTACCTGCACCCCCAGGTCTTGGAACACCAGATCCTGTCAAAAAGTGTCCCTGTCCATATAGGGGAACTGAGGCCCACGCCAGGGTCCCACACAGCGCCTTTGTGTCCTGAGTCTGGTCCCTCCTGGAGGGTGGGGGTGTTGTGCAAGAAGGAACGAGGGCAGGGGCAGGGGGAGGGGGCAGGAGCGCCTCACCGTTGACCTGCAGCTGGAAGGAGAGCTGGGCCTGGGCATCTTCGTGGAAGGCGCGCATGGTGTAGCGTCCGGCTTCGGCCACCTTCACCCGCACCAGGGTCAGTTCTGACACGTACCTAGGGGTCAGTGAGGAGGCCAGGGGACCGGGCTGTCAGAGAGGGCCATGCCAGGAGGCTCCCTTCTTCCATGTCTGAACAGGAAAGTGAGGCCCTGGTGGGCAGGCGGGTGAGTGAGGTGGAGGCGGGTGTCCGTGGCAGCGCTCGAGCCCACATCAGTCTCCTGCATACCCCTCCCACCCCGCACCCAGCCCCACCCCCGCAGGCAGCTCCAGGAACCAAGCGGCAGGACTGGCTGGTATGAGGGAACACCATTTCCTGCTTGGCCATCCTGTCTGGTCCACTCAGAAAGCCTGACACCGCTTGTGCTGGCCCATTCTACCCAGCCCCCAGCGGCTCCCCCATCCTTCTCCCTGGCTGTCCTGGCTGGCTCCACACAGCACAGTCACGAAACATCTGGGCCACCATCGGGCCTCTCCCCACTGGACAGGAACTCCGGGATGGTGGGTGACAGGTGCTTGTCCTGAAGCCTGGGGCGGAGTCGCACTCAGAAAGCCCATGTGGGGGCTATTCCACTGCTCACCGGGTCTCGGACACGTTGCGGGTGGACACGGAGATCTCGCCGGTGCTGCGGTCCCCCAAGGTGTGGTTGTCCTTGAGCCAGATGACGGTGGGCGGCGGGTAGGCCTCGAAGCTCACCTGCAGCGTGCGGCTCCGGTGCAGGTCGGCATACTCTATGTCGGCCAGCTCCTCCAGCAGCAGTAGGTAGCCGCTTTCTGCAAAGGGAGAGCGATCAGGATGCGTGTGTGTTGGAGGGGGAGGCTAGGGGAGGGTTGCTGCAGCCAGTGCCAGCTCCTTCTGGAGGGGGAGGGGGCATCCACCGAACGCTGAAGACCCCAGTGTCCTAGGAATAGGGCTCCATGGGATAGGGTGGCCATGGGAACTGGTATGAGGTTGCGCCCGGCTCTAAAATCATGAGCCTGGCGGACACAGGCAGTGTTGGGGTTGCATTCTGGGTGGGACACAGGACAACAGGGGACTTGCTTGCCTTGGGGATGTGGCTGGGACAGGCACAGGCCTTGGGGTTGTGGAGCCTGGGACGGGCACAGGCCTGCCTTTGGGGGTGGGCTGCCAGGACAAGGGGTGGGAGTAGGGGGTTGATATCAGACTGGCCTAGCCAAGCAGTCCAGGCTGACGACGGAGCTGCACTGGACAGATGATGGGCCTTGATTGCAATGGCCTGCGGGGTGGCTGGCAGGGCTTGGGACCGGGACAGGGACCAGGTCCACCTTAGGGTGGCCGTGGGGCCCAGCAGGTGGCACGTACCGACCACAGTGACATTGACAGCCCTCTGGTCCTGGCGCTCGCTGACACTCTCTGACACGCTGCAGAGGTAGGTGCCCGAATCGCTCAGCTCGGCGTTGGGGATGTGCAGGATGGAGAGCAGGTGGGAGGGCACATCCATGAGAAAGTCGGTCTTAGGCTCCACACGCCGCCCGCTCTGCAGAGACAGGTGGGACGGGCCCCAAATCAGGTGGGGTCTACAAGAAGCCAGGTGGCCGCCCCCTGCTGGCCCAGGTCTGGCCTCACCTCCAAGCGGGGGTATGTCCACCCGAAGTTGACCACCTCGCTCCCGGTCACCACGCACATGACAGTGATGTTCTCGCCCTGGCGGATCACGGTCTGCACGGCGTTCACGGTGACGTTGATGCTGGACGCTGGGGGAGGGGCAGGGGCTTAGGGCTGGGTGGCTCCACCTTGGCCACCGCACTTCAGCTTGGGGGTGGGGTGTGAAGAGGCAGGGCGTGGACACTGTGGGCGAAGTGTTGGCTCAACAAATACCAGCCTTGCGGCAGGTGGCACTCGCTACAGAGGCATCGTGGTTGCCGCAGGTCTGCTATCCAAAGGTCAGCGGTTCAAAACCACCAGCCGCTCCACAGGAGAAAGACAGAGCTTTGTACTCCAGTGAAGAGCGGCAGGCTCAGAAACTCACAGGGGCGACGCGGTGGCAGGGAGTCTGGTGTGGGGCTTTGCTTACCGTAGGAACCTTAGTGGTGCAAAGGGTTATGGGTTGGACGACTGCAATCTCCAGTTAGCAGTTCCAGCCCACGAACTGCTCTGCAGGACAGAGACTGGGCTAGTTGGTCCAGTAAATAGTTATCGCCTCAGAAATGCGACACAGGGGCACTGGGAGTCAGAAGGGACTTGGCAGCTGTGGGGTTGGCTGTTGGTCAAGCGCTACTCTAGGTTCTGGGCTTCTAGCAAGGGTCAAGCGTGGGCTTCTGCTGGAAAGGGCGGCGCTGTCAGCGTCAGCCACTTAAGGGAGTCCACGGTGATTTCCAGCCTCAGGAGCCCAAGGAGCGGCTCTCCCCCGCCCTGCAGGGTCCCGATGAGGCGGAGTCACCTCAAGGACCAAGGACCGTGAGAGAGCCTCCCCTGTGGTTTCCCCAGGCTGTAAATCCTTAAGGGAGCAGAAAGCCTCCTCTTTCTCCTGGGGACAGCTGGGGGGCTGGAACTGCTGGTCTCACAGTCGGCAGCCGGACTCATAACCCACAGCACCACCAAATTACGCCCAAACCTCACTGCCGTGGAGTCGATGCTGGCTTACAAGGCCCCCTGCAGCCTTCTGAGGCTGTGTTTGTACCAGAGTAGCAAGCCCCCGTCTTTCTCCCCCGCAGAGCAGCTGCTGGTTTCAAACCGCCAAGCACGCAGATCTCAGCCCAACACGCCACCACGCCACCACCCGGCGCCAAGCCTCCTTCATCTTCCCGAGACCATGGGAACCCAGCGACACCAAGGAGGTCGCACTGTGCCGTGCCAGGCCTAGCGAGCTCGAGGGCTCTGCCTCTGTGGAGTTGGAGAGGGGCTCACCCTGGAGGGTGTAGACGTAGTAGGTTTCAGACTCCACCTCCCTCTCCCCGACGGCGGTTTTGCAGATGTAGGTATTGTCCTCGAAGTAGCCAGAGAAGCCCCGTTGGGGGTCGTAGGGGGTGGGCAAGGGCGTGTCATCTCTCTTCTCGTGCAGCGTCACCACCAGCTGTGGGTCTGTCACCCGGCATGGGATGGTGACCTCGCTGACTTCCACAAGAAAGATGAACAGCTCCTCTGAGCTGATGGGGAGGAAGTCCATGGTGGGATCTGCCGGGAGGGGACCAAGACCGAGAGTCAGGGGATCCTCATCGAGTCCTCCCCCTCGCTGGCCACTGGGCTCCGTTCTAGCACCGGGACGCCATCCCCATCCCTTTCTGTGTTGACACTTGGATGAACGGTAGCAAGCGGAGAAAAGATCAAAGGTACACGTTGGGGGTGACTGGGCCACCGAGTATGAAGGACCAGAGAGGAGGGGGGGAGAGGACACAGGCCCAGGCCCCAGCTAGGGTCAGTAAAGCACTCTCTGAGCGCCCTTACTCCCCAGGTGCCCGCTGCAGCCAAGGGGCATGAGGCCGTGAACACATGGGCCCTGACCCTCACCTGGTACGAAGATGTACAACCGGTGTTGCTCGGGCTCCAGCTCGTGGGAGCTGTTGGACGACGTGCACAAGTATTCTCCCGTGTCCAGCCCGGTGACGTTGGTCAGCGTCAGTGTGCTGGAGAAATTGCCCTCCGGGGTCTGGGTCATTTCCTGAGGGGGCTCCTGGGATGCTCGTTCCCAGACCACGGGCACAGAGTCCAAGCAGGTCAGAACAATGGTGCTGGAGACGTTGAGGATCAGCTCTGGCTCCGGCGGTGTGACCAGCAGGCCGCGGGAGACCTGGGCTCCCAGCAGCAGCAGCAGCAGCAGGGACAGCCACAAGAACTGGCCTTTGGGAGCAGAGGGGACGGTGGTCAGGGCACAGCGCTCCCCCGGGCTGGCCATGTGCACAGACTCGAGTCCTGCAGAGCCCGCTTCCTTAGCCCAGACCAGACCCTTCCACCCATGCATGGCCAGAGGCCTGCTTGCTCCCTGCCACCCACCCCTTTAGACCCCAGCCTCTGAGTCTGAGCTGGTCCGTGTGCAGGCAGTGGGCAGGAGAAAGCACCAGGAAATCCCCGGGAAGTCATTTGCAAGGCTCCAGTTCCTGAATTACTTCCCAGGTCACTTTCTGAGCCCGTTTCCCCTCAGCCCCATCTCTTCTCCCTCCACCCCCACACACAGCAGCGTAGATCTTCCAAAACTCAGAGGCTGCCTTGCTCAGGGATCTTCAAGTAACTCAGCACAGGGGAGGAGCAGGCTGTTGCAGGAGGGATGCTGAGGTCCTGGGGAAAGGGGTGGCACTAGGGATTGTTTTGTGACAGCCCCTTGGCTGACTGGATGCTCTCAGAATCTCCCAGCGAGGGATCCTAGAAATCAAGGCCCCCAACTAGGCAGGGCACACTCCATAATGCCCTCTGGAGGGGGCTTGGTCAGCCAGCAGTGGCTGGTGAGGGCCCCTGCACACCCTGGGCAGGGGTGAGGGGAGAGGTGTGAGTGGACGCCCCACTTCGGCAGGGACCCAGGCCAGGAGGGGGACCCAGGGAGGCCGTTGCTGGAGATCAGGACCAGGAACTGAGCCCTGTAAGTGCTGGGCAGAGGTGGAGTGGCCACTAGGGCCCGAGTGGGGAGAGTTGTTGGGAGGATGGGGCATGGGGCGAAGGCAGCAAGGGTTTGGACTGATGGCTTCAGACAAGCCACGCACCCCCTGCTGGTTTCTGAGCATCCAAGGAGGCCTGCCTGCCCTGAGACCCACTTAAATGGGGACAAGGGGACCTAGGAACAGAGAACAGCCCTCCTGCTCCCCATGCCCTGGGCACCAACGGCTCCCTCCCCCTCCCCGCCCCCACCCACCTACCTGTGGGGACTGTTGCTGCCATGGCCCCTGGAGGTTTCTGGATGTCCTGTAGAGTTAAACAGGCAGGGGTCAGGGCCCCAGGGTCCTGCCCAGCGACTCAGCCTTTGTGTTCAGTGGATCAGAGGTGCCCCGAGTCTCCCCAGACCAGGGGTCCCCTCCCCTTCCAGGGACCTTAGCCTTGACCTTGCCCCTTGCTGGGTCTTAGTTTCCCTGAATGTGCAGGCCGGGGATGGGGGGTGGGGGGTAGGGGATTGGCTGACTGATGTCCAGAAGGCTGCCAGCGGTTGACAGCCCCATCTTCAGAGGGACAGATCCAAGACCAGGTTCTTATCTGCCAGGACAAATATTTGGGAAAGTTCCGATGAAAGGCTTGGGGGCAGAAGGAGGGGCAGACTGCCTCCCACAGCCCACAACAGGAAATGGAGGCGGTGGTGGGAAGGGAAGCGGGGGAGTCAGGGCTGAGGAATGTGGAGGGGCCCACTCCCCCCCCCAGTGCCTGGCCCCCTTTACAAGCCGGGAGCAGCACAAGAAGGAACCAGGGAAGGGGGGGCGGAGGGCTAGGGCCCCAGAGAAGCCATAGGGAATTCCTATGCGGGAGATGAAGGTACCACGGCAGCGCCTGTGCCTGTGGGAGAGAGGAGAGAGAGAGAGAGAGAGAGAGAGAGAGAGAGAGAGAGAGAGAGAGAGAGAGAGAAAAGAGGCATTGGAGAAGCACTCAGGAGTAGAAGGGGAAAGAGAGGAACTCAGAGACCCTCAGAGAGCATGTGTGTGCTGGTCTCTCTGCCCCTGATGGTCCACAGTGGGTCCCAGACTACCCCCCAGAGCCAGGTGTGCCCTGCAGGCAGAGGGGATGCATCCCGGAGCCAGAATGTGAGCCGGAAGCCTGTGCAGAGGCAACCCAAGTACTGCCCTGTCTGACCCCTGTCCGCTTGCAGGGCAGGGCTGGAGCGCAGGAGAGGCCCCTGGCCTCAGTCACCAGCTCTGATGGCTGCGCCTAAGCCTCCTGGCAGGGCCACCGCAACCTGGAGATGCCAGTCCAGCCCTGCTCCACCCGCCCCCACCTCCTTCAGACCGGCCTTCCTCAGGGCCCCTCACTGCTCCTTCTGACTGACAATCAGCCCCCACCCCCACCCCACCGCCCAGGCCACTCACAGCACTCTCACCACTATCCCTCCGGCCCTAGTCCGACAGCTGGACACCAGCAGGGGGCCGCACCCAGGCGGAGCCTACAGCCCCCACAGAGGCCTCTCTGCCCCTAGATGGGTGCCCCCTCTCTCGCCCCTCTTCCTGCAGAGACCTCAGCCAAGGAAAAGCATGAGACGCCCAAGGCTGGGGGAGGGGCGCCTCAGCCTCCCTGGCTGGCCACACTGTTTATTATTCTAGAGGAGGAATTTGGCCGGCTGGCCCGGAGACTCTGGGTCACTGCAAGTCCTGCAGCTTGGGCTGGGCCTGGCTCCCGAAGCCTGGGCCCTTGGGGCACACAGCCCCTGGCCCTGGCTCCAGCCTGCCTCTGAGCCCCCTCTCTGGTCCTCCTTTAAAGAGTTCTGAGACTTGGAGCTCAGAGGGATCCTTTTTGAACA
>PVJH01027184.1:0-29040 GCA_004026705.1 Nesogale talazaci | reverse complement strand
GAGAGAGAGAGAGAGAGAGAGAGAGAGAGAGAGAGAGAGAGAGAGAGAGAGAAGAAAGACTAGAAAGCAATAGGTACAGACATCTAAGGAGAAGGCAAAAGAGAAGACCGGGGTGGAAGGAGGTGGAAACTGAGGCAGAGGGAGGGGTGGGGCCCTGAACGAAGGAGATGGGTTTCGGGGAGTCCCCAGAAGAACCTGTGGCCTTGAGGCTGTGCACCAGATCCCTCTTCCGGGGTCTCTGTAGTCTCTCTGTGGAGGCCCTCCCCTCCCATTATCCAGCTGTGATCAAGAAAAGGGTGAGAAAGCCATCTCCCCATGGGGCCCTGTCACATGTGCGTCTGCAAAGACTGATAACCGGAAGGGTACAGGGACCTACAGAGCCCCGCCCTGGAGCTGGACCAGGGCCTCTGCAGTCCCTGGGACAGTCCTGGGCCACTTTCTCCAGCTTGGAGGCTCCCCACACACCCCCATCTGCTGACCCTCCACGGTGGACGGCACCATGGGGGCGTGGCAGCTCGCCCGTGTGTGAATTCTGCCCTCCGCCCTTGCTGACGCCCTGCCCAAGGTGCCTGCCTTGCCTGGTGGAGCCTCAGCTTACTCAGCTGTGGAATGAGGGTTGTCTGGGGACTGAGCGCGGGGCTGGGCTGGGGGTGACTGTGGAGATGAGTGAAATGACCTGCTCTGAACAGTGAAGCGCTCGGCAAGCAGCTGCTGTCATTGCTGTGACTGCCACGGCAGACATTCATCTCTTCTCTCTCTCTCTCTCTCTCTCACCTTGGCGCTGTTGTGCACGCACATATGCACAGCAGGGCCATCACTCTATGCTGCTCACTCCGAGGAAAGATGACCAACATCAGAGAAAAGAAATAGGATGACACCGTCTATCGGGAGCGGGAAAAGCAGACCACGCGTGCTCACTCGCTCGCTTGTCTGTGAGCGCACACAGCTGCATGCGCACAGGGCCCACAAGCTCATCCTGACTCCCAGCAGTGCCTCTCCCCCAATGTAGAGGAGAGACGGTGCCCCCCCACCCACCCACCCACCCAGCCAGCAGCCCCGGCAAACCTGCATCAGGAGCCCAATGTGTCTCCGGGTGTGGACAGAGTCAAGTCCGATGCTGGTGATCCTGTGGTGGTGGCCAGCCTCTGCCTCAGGCTGCGGGTGTCTGACCCCCCTGTCTGCAGACCATCAGGCCAGACCCTCCCTTGCTGCTTTGCGAGAGAGATGTTTGGCTTCCTGCTACTGGGCCTGACCTTACAGTTGGTGGAGGGGCTAGGCTTCTAGCATGGCTGGGGTGGGGTGCGGGCAAGTGTTGCTGGACATGTGTTTCCACAGCTAGACCCTCTCTGATGGTGTCCCAGGCTGTCCTGTCCCCTGCAAAGCGCAGGGCAGCAACCCTCCCTGCTGCAGGCTGGAGGCAAGCATGAAGTCTTCCAGGAGCCTAGCAGGGATGAAGCTGTCTTTGTCTCTCCCAGAGAGGAGGGTGCCCCCTGGCTCCTCTGCTTCTCAAAGGCATTCAAGGCTGAGCTCAGACTGCAGGGGAACTAGGTTCTGACTGTGTTCTCAGTGGATTTGAGGGCAGAGCAAGGAGTCCTCGGGGGATGCAGGGAGGTGCTGGAGTCACCCCCTTAGACTCACATGAGGCCGTCTGTTCAAAAGAGGTGGCCTGGATTTTGTGCTTGAGATGTGGGTGAGGAGAAGGACCAAGGCCTGCCATCCAGGGTTAGGGGGGGGGTTTGCTGAAGGGCCTGCTGTCCACCCTGCCCACCCGCTCCCAGGGCTCTGGAAGGGAAGGGAACGAGGGCATGGCCCCAGCAGGACTGGACTTAGCAGAGCTGGGTACAATTTCCTGGAGCCTTTGGCTCCCTGCCTGGTCCAGGGTCTCTGGGATCGGGACTCTCAGGGGTGCCATTGTCTGCAGGTCCCCAGTACCCCTCAAAGGAGCTGAGGCATCCATCAAGGCAATTTGATGAAAAGATGAGTGCTACAGCTGGAGGCTGAGCCCCTGGTGGACCCAGGTTGGCCTGTGGGGCTTATTCAATCAACCCTGGTTAGAAAATAGGCATGAGATGAAGGTGAAGGCGGTCTAGTGGAGTTCCCAGCCCCTCCCCGCCCCCCCCCCACCATCTCCAGCCCTTCATCTCAGAGACATTCAAGCTACAGGAGTGCCGCCACCCATTCCCCGCAGCGGTCCACAGCCCCACCACACATGGGAGGGAAGACAGCTCACGCACAGGCTGTACCATCAGCACAGTGCAAGTGGACGCTGTGCTGAAAACCCACCAGGGCAACGAGAGACTGGCCAGCAAATGGTCGTGAGTCTAGAGCTGAGTTTGCAGGAGGGCTCCTTGAGGGAAGTAGTGGGCAGCCAGGGATGCTGGGCATGAATGTGTAGCTAGCTGGGAGCTTGGGTGAACAGGCAGGCGACTGGCCCAGGTGATGCTGGAGGAGGGAGGCACTGAGAGCTGTGAGGTTAGGAAGCGGGCCTTCAGGGCTCTCCCAGGCTGCTATCATGTGACAAACTGCCACACACAGTGGCCTGAACAATTCAACAATAAGATTGACTCTCCTCCTGGCTCTCCAGGTCAGAAATTCCACACGCATCTCACTGGGCTAAAAGTAGGGCCTTAGCAAGGGTGGGTTCCTTTTGGATAGCCCTGGTGGTATGGCAAACTATAAGGTCAGCAGTTCAAATCCACCAGCTGCTTCTCGGGATACAGAGGGGACTTTCTACTCCTGTAATGAGTTACAGTCTCAGAAACAGGGAGATTCCACTCTGTCCTCGAGAGTCTCTATGCATCAGCATTGACCCCATGGTGGTAAGTTTTGGTGGAGGAGAGGCTACTGGTCTCCCACCCATTCCACATAATCACAGCCTTTCTGAGCACCACGTCCATCAGGGGTAAAACAAAGCACTGGGAGACACAATCTGTCCATCTCTGACTTCATCTGGCCACTGCTGATGTCACCAGGCACTCTAACCTCTCGTTCTCCCATAGTGCACACGCACACACATGCACGCACACGCATGCACACATGCACACACACATCTCTGCCTAGAGAGTCTTTGTCATTTGTGCCTTGACAGGTCTCTACGAGGAACTGGCTGTAGTTATTCTTTCATTTCTTCAAGGTCATCTTTTTCATCTTCTACTTCACATCCTTGTTTCCTCCTCTTCTTCCTTCTCTTCCTGCCTCCTCTTTTTTTTTCTTCTTCTCTGACTAACTTTAAGTCCAGAATAGCTACTGAATTCACATGTTGTCTAGAAGACTATGAATCTGATTCGAGACTTCACACTTTCAACAAAATTAATTGCAGATGATTCAAATTGATTTTTTTGTGTAAAAATAACAAATGGTTTCCCCCCTTCCTTAATGAGCTTAGAGTGAACATTGATGTTTCCAAGAAAAATACAAATCCCAGGCGATTAATAGCTGGCTAAGTTTAACTCTGTAGAATTGAAATACCCAAGCATAATAAAAGCAAACATAAAAATTTTTTAAATGTGTGAAAGAATTGGATTTACACAGAAATCATTCTTCTAAACCAATGGGACTGATGTAAAGGGAATTATAAATGCTGCTATAATTACATATGCTATAAATTTATATGCTATAAATTATAAAGGGAATTATTAAAAATGTTAAAATAGTTCAACCTCACACAAAATTAAAGAACAGCACATTTCACAAGGATGGGTATTGAAAGATGGACTACTTGGGTAATGTGTTTAAGATACAGCAGTGTGCACACTGGAGCTGTGTTGTCGTTTTTCCCTGGAGGGAGTAGATCTGACTCAGAGAGCCGTCACCATGCATCCAGAACAAGGGCTAGGTCCAAACAATTAATGACAAATAGAGAGCCACGATGAGAATGAAAACATGAACTGAGCCCAGGTCTAGAGGATTTGGGATCAACTCAGGAAGAGATGTGGAAGGGATGCGGAGGAGGAGGAGGAGGAAGACATTGACCTTTGGTGAAGTTGCAACTGAGGTTTCGGTCCTGCCTTCAAGGACCTTGAGGACTGGCTGGCTGGTGGAAGAGTTGTCAACATCGTGTCACTCATAAAAACACAGCCCTGGTAGTGTAGTGGTTACATGTGGTCAACGGTTCAAAGCCACCAGCCCCTCAGAGGGAAAAAGGCAGGACTTTCTACTCCTATGAAGAGCAATTGTCTCATAAATTCCCAGGGGGCATCTCGACCCTGCCCTTTGGACCACTCTGAGTTGGCATTGACTCAATAGCAGTGAGTTTGGTCTGATTTCCAGAGTTGGACACTTGTATAAGGGCATCAACAAGTCATCGGAGAAATGCTGTCCTCAGGAGTGAGGCTGCCCTTTGACATCAAGGCAGCTTGGCCCATCATATCAGCTGTGAGAAGGGGATGAGAACCTTGCTCTTTGAGGGGGTCAGGACAATGCACTACAGCCTCTACCTCAAGGCATTTGTCGCACACGGCAAGCTGCCCATGGAGGTGAGAGACCACTTCTCTAGGAGAAAGATCACGGCCAACATCTGAATCTCACAGGATGATGTTGGAGGGAGCAGAACTTTGAAGGAAAGTCCTTGACTGGACGGTGGATGAGGACAGATGAAGAATGGGGACAGCAGACAAAACTCGGAGAGATGGTTTAAGAAACCAGGGTCACACAGGACATGGATGTCCCCCGAAGGGCATTTAGAAAAGTTTCATCAAGAGAGAGACCTGGTCCAAGCTGCCCTATAGATTTTTGTTCCACCCCAAGGAGAGCAGGAGAAAAGGAGGCACAGGAGGTGAGTGACAAGAGTCCCTTCTCATTCTCTCCACCATGGATAGGGACTTGGTTCTTGGGGGAAAGATTCCTAGGCTCTTGAGTCACGAGTAGGGCTGCTAGTTCAGCAAATGCAAGTTCAGCAGTTCAAAGCCATCAGCTGCTCCTCAGGAGAAAAGATAATAACAATTGATGTTTTCTACTTCCATAAAATTTCCAAGCATCAGAAATACACAGGGGCAGTTCTACCCTGTCCTATAGGGTCCCTGTGAATCAGCGTAGACTCGATGGCAGTAAACTGGTTTTAGACATTTTGTCTAGGGGTGTGGTGGCATAAGGGTTACATGTTTGGCTGCTACCCATGAGGTCAGTTAGAAACCACCAGTCACTTCTGGGGAGAAAGATGAGACTTCCTACTTCTGTAAAAGAGTTAGTCTGGAAAACCCAGAGGGACGATTCTACACTGCCTTCAAGGGTCCCTGTGTATGGGAGCTGACTCAATGACAGTAAATGGAGTTCAGGGGCACACTGGGTGACAGGTGGAACCCACCCGTCCCTCCACAGGAGTGAGCGGAGGCTTCCTGCTCCTGTAAATGTTCACCCCCTGGGAAACCCTCAGGGCAGTTCTGCTTTGAGTGCCAGATCTCTATGAGTCAGAAGTGACTTGTTGGCTGGGAGTTTGGGTTTGAGTCCACTGGGTCATGGAAATGGCTTTCCTTTTTCTACACCACAATGACCTCCTCTCTCTCCTCTACCCCAAGGGGCACCTACGGAAAACTCAGATTTGAAAAATGGAAGGGCTTCAGCGGAAGCAGCCCTCACCAGTTTCACTCCTCCACTGAGTACAGCAATCCATGAGAGACACTGGCTGTCTACTGGATCTGGTGTGGCCCATAATTGCACCCCACCCCCACCCCATGGCATCTGAAGATCTACAGACCTTGACAAAGAGGGGAGCTTTACGGAGCAGCTTCAGGAAGGGGGGTGAAACATCAATGGGAGGCTTTGTTAAGAAGACACAAAAGACTGACTCCTTTCCATTCTCTACTCCTAGCCTTGAGGCTGTTAGTTCTCAAGGAGCACTGAGCTTATGTCTAGGTTAACATCAGTGATATCGCACTTACTGCCTTGGGGGTGTCAAGGCTGCGACTGTGTTGATGGGAATAGAGAGTCCAAGCAGGGCATCGTTGTCTGTTGTGAGAGGAAAGCAACTCAACAGGGCCAAGCAAAGACGCTAACAAAATGTCCCGAGTTTATTTTTATTATCCACGAAGCCCCCAGGGATGAGGTACATCCTTTGGTACATTTTAGACTTTTCTTAATTAAAAATTATTTCTCAGTGTTATGAAGATTGATTTTTATGCAACAAATATTCCTATTTTGAGTGGGAATCTCAATTTTAAAAATTTATTCATACATCCAATGACCCCCACAATCAAATGATCCCATAGTATGTTCATTCACCAAAGGCTTTGTCTCTCCTGCCAGGCAACTTCACCCCAATGAACACGGGGAATGAGAATTTAAAATGCATTTTATTATAGCATCTCCCAAACTGGAGGAAATCAAGAAATGTATTTCACAAAATATGACCTAGGCAGGTAAAACTATGAAATATTGTTGAGTGCACGCAATGTCACTCGAGCACCTTCAGCGACTATTGATTAGTGTCTTCATTCAGTGAGTTCAGGAAGTGGAATCAAAGAGGACCTGCTTTGCCTCTGATTTCTTTTGTCTACCATTGCCTTTATGAATCATCTATCAATCCCCCCTTCCTTCCTGTGGCTGATTAAGAGCCAATGATATAGCAGAACCACAAGTTGCTAATGAATTCATTTGTTGGCTGTCAGTTGTCTTCAGTCTGTGGTGACTGAAGCTGCAGGGAGTGTTCATGAACAAGTCCTTGTGGACACACGCCTGCACTAGTCTCCGATAAATAGCTCCAAGTGGAATCGTGAGCTTGTGTGGTGAGGACACATTCAATTGTCATCTGTGCCACCAGCCAAGTAAGAACATTCCATTTGCTGTCGTCTTCACCAACACTCACCAAAGTTGACATCAATTGACCACCTGTTAGGGGTTTCTGCTTCGGTCTAAACTGCCTGTTCTATCTTACAGTTCTTTATTGTGGGAGAACAATAAGTGTCTGTGTCTGCAGGGATGGAGAGTCTCGGAAACCCCAAAGAGCAGTTCTGCTCTGTGCTAACGGATCTCTCTGAGTTGGTACTGCCTTGATGGTACCTGTTAAATATGCCTATTAGTATATACGACATTACACCAACCCCACACTGTCTTATGACTACAGCCTTAGAGTAAACCTTCGAATAACGTATAATATTGGAAGTCTCCAAGCCTTGTTACTCTTTTTTTAAATGTTGTTTTCCTATTTTATGCTTTATACATTTACAGAAAGATTGTAGAATCAGCTTCTTAATGTTAGCAAAAAGCCTCCCTGGATCATTCTGGAGACTGCACTGCATCTGCAGACCAAATTGGAAGAAGCTTGGCATTCTGAGTTACTGAGCCTTAACATTCATGAACATGTAGCCTCTCTCCCTATAAGGAGGCCTTCTTTAAGATCTCTCAGCAGTGTTTCACAGTGTCACACAACTAGACCATATTTTGTTAACCATATCTCTTGGATTTTCCTGTTTGGGGGGTGTTATCGTAAATTGTACATTTAACCTTTATTTCCACTGTTAATTGCAAGTATGTAGAAATGCAATAGATTTCTTTTTATTGACATTTAATACTGGGATCACGTTAATTTTACATCTTAGTTCTAGTGGCTATTTCTGAACACTACTTGGGATTTTAATACATAGGATCATGCCAACTGTGAATAAAGAATTTTATTTACTTCCAAAATGTATTTTAAAACTTTGTTTCCTTACTTCCAGCACTGGCTAGGACTTGCAACACTAGGTGAAATAGAAGCAGTCAGGAAAGACATCCTTGCTTTATTCCTTATCTTTGAGGGGATACATGAATTCTTTCTAACGTAGAGGTTAAGTTGTTTAATTTTAAAAGAGTGGTACAAACTGCTGAACTTTTGTGAGAAAATTGCCTTCTTTTTCTCATTTTGTCGGAGTTTTCCATCATTAGTAGGTGTGGACTTTTTGACTAAGACCAATAGGCAAACTCCCTGGGATTTTGGGCACATGTTTTAGATGCTGATTATAACACTCCTGTTGGGAAAGTGAGTGGGTAGTTGGGACTCTCAGTAGCTAAGAAAAACTTTGGGGGAGGGAGGAACTCTGCCTGAAGGGCACAGAGCTAGACTATCTAGATTTTGAGTTGTGTCTTGGTAGCTAACTTGGAGCCTTGGGGAATATTAGCTTCCTATAGAGAAGCCCCAGTTGGTAAGATTTCAAGCCTCCCCATTAAACACAAACTTTCAAAAGTTCTAAAAGTTAATTGGACAAAGTCTGGCATAGCAAAAAGTTTATTTTCCTCTTCCCACTCTGATTGCTCAGGGACTTCCTGAGCCTGGGCTAATTAAGAACAGGCACCTCCGTGACAAACTCCCTGGGGAAGAGACCCTCCGCTCCCAGGGGTAGTGTTATTTCTGGACTTTTCCCTAAGTCCTTCTGCAAGGACAGCTTCTTTCTCCACCTCCCAACCCTCAGCATGACCCAGCTCCAGCCAGATAGGAGGCGGCCTCTTTGAGCCCTGCAGAGCTTTGGAAGGGAGAGGGCAGCTCTGGTGCAGAGGTGATTGTCCTGGCAGGTCCCTCCTCTGTGGTGGAGAGAGAAGGGCATCCCCCTGGAGAGTCTAGGCTTGAGGAGTGGATCTAGAACTGAAGCTACCAGGAGCTTGCTGAGCAACATGGAAGCTGCAGAGAGGTCAATTGATCTCTAAGTCCCTCCTGTTCCCCACAAGGCAGGTCTGGTCATCTCTCACCAATACAGAGATAGGTACAGTTCCTGACAATTGTTGGAATCTCTCTCCCATTTTGCTTCCATCCCTTCCTGGTTACTCAGAAAATTGTGGGGAATCAGATCACTACATTCTCCCAACAATTCTGTCTTTGAAGTCTGTTTATCCCTAAAATGGCCACAGTTAAAAAGACTCTATGCTGTCAGAATTGTGACTTTGTTGGGACAGGAAAGGACACCAAGAAGCGTAGGATCCAGGGCATATGGCAGAATTGACCTCAGTCAGGACCAAGCACTATTCAGTCATCCCTCCTTCCATCCGCCTGATCACCCATCCATCCATTTAATCATCTCTCTCTCTCTCCCCCCCAGGCCAGCTCTCTGGTCCAACGCATGCAGTTTGTATTCTAATGGTCATAGACAACTACCTTGCACATTTTTCATTTATCAGGATCCCTGGTGGTACAGCAGCTACCCAATGGGCAGGGTGCCACACAGTCAGCAGAAATTGCCAACCCCTCCCAGGAGAAAACCAGGGCTTTATACTCCTGTAAACAGCTACTGCCTCAGAAGCCCACATAAGGGTAATTGTGAGTCAGTATTCACGCCATCCAGTGAATTTGGTGTTTGCTTGCTTCTTTAATATTTTACTTGTTTCTCTTGTGTGCAATCCAGCCCCAGAGACAGACCTAAGGCATAGCAAGTAATGCATGGTCCCGGGAAGCTACTGGAATGGGTATCTGCTGAGCAGTTTTTTTCCCGCATTTGTACTTTCCTTTGCCAGCAAGCTAAAACTAATACTTTTGTACTCAAAAGTCTCCCTGGATCGAGGCTGAGCGTGCAGTCTTGCTCTGTGGAGTGCAGAGGAAACAGTTGTCATCAGTAAGACCCAGGAGGCTGAAGTCTAGATTTTTGTGCTCTCCTCCAGGTGTTAAGCAAAGACCCAAAGTTGGCTGGTGTTTCCTGAGCTGATTTAATGCTAACGTTCTCTGAGAGATGAGTGCCAGATGTTTGGATGGAAGTGCCATCTCCTTGCTTGCCTGGGATGGTGCCTTCCTGAAGTCTCTCATTGAGTATGTCTTCCCTTCTGTGGACTGATGATTGGGAAAGACCTCTCAAGGAGGTGGTGTCTGAGTGAGGATGGGCAGGAGGAGGCGCCCACCTGTCTCAAGCATCTGTGACCTTGGAGCGCTCTCTTATCTGACCAGGTGACATCTTTCCTTTATCCTAGGACGTAGAAGGGAAAGAGAGGGTCAGAGAGAAATAGATCTACTCTGGGAAAGGACCCCACGCATTTCTGTGGGATGAATATCACGGCAAAGCCGGGGAGTCAATGCTGTTCCAGATTTGGAGGCCACATTTCCCTGTAATATTGAAGTTCTAGAATTTGGAGAATGCAGGGATACTGGTATTTAATTCCTCGCTCTTTAAAAGATTTTTAGTCATTTGATTATTTTGTGCTTATGGCTGTGACTTGGGTAAAGGTTTACAGAGAAGCTCATCGTGTCTGTGGTAAACATCATACAGACATTTCATTTTCTCTCATGCCTTGCAAGGTCCTCAGCATAGGATCACGTATCCCATTGCCTGACTATGCTGCCCATAGCCTTCCTCTCTCTGGCCTAACTGATGTTTCAACTTAGCGATGGGGTAAACATTGTCCTTGGAATGGAAAATGGTTGGGGATTCTAAGGTGTGAGTACCTTACTAGTGCTTTTATTCCCCATACAGACCTGTCTGCTGCTTTATGGGAAATTAAGTCAGGTGGGTTCTGCTCCAGACCTGAAGATTGGCCTAGAGCCATAGTCTCTGGTGACCTACCAGTCTCTTTCTGAGAGTAAGACTGTACTCCCTGCAATGTGAAGGCTGGTTGAGATTCAAAGTTATATATTTTTTTCATACTGTATCAAAGGATATTTTAAAGTCAACCTATCAGCCAGTGATGAGATGTACTCTCAGATCTTGCTGTCACTGGGAAGATTCTGACACAGAGTCTACCAGAGGAGAGGCTAGAACAACCCCTGTGAGTTTCTGAAGCTGGAAACTTTTCTGGGAACTTAAGGCCTTCTCGTTCTCCCTTGGAGTCACTGTTGGATTTGAACTATTGACTTTGTAGTTTGAAACCATGTATTTAAGCCATGAGAGCTCCAGTGTTCTTTGGGGGATGGAATAGATATGGTCAATCTGAGAAAAAATAAAACAAACCATGGGAACTAGTTAACACAGATTCAAAATGGAAGGTGTCTGTCACCCAACAGAGAGAAAGATCTGCTCATCCATCCCTGGAACTGACTCCTTTAAAAGCAGGAATCACACTGATTATAGACCAAGGCAGATGAGCCCTTAGCCCAGAGAGTGCTGAGGGTGGGAATCATGTGTATGCAACTAGTGAACATATTTGCTGCTAACTAAAGGCTGGAAGTTTGCGTCCATCCAGAGACCCTGTCCACATCCTCAAACCTCCATCGACAGCCCTTCTGAGCATAGCTTTACTCTGACCCACACAACACTGCCATGAGCCAGAGCCCCTGGATGGCAACTGTCCTGACACCCCCTGGGCAGTGGGGGCATTTCTCCAGATACTAGGTTGAAAATAGTCACTCACCCCCCCCCCGACCCCGCCTTCCTCTGTCCCTCTCGAGAGCAGGACCATGTGGACCAATGCCATCTCCCCTTCACCTTTAGGTTTCACAGGAGCTGAGCAAGGACTAAACAATGAGGAACCATTCTAGTGCCACAGAATTCTGTCTTCTGGGCTTCCAGGGCTCCCCAGAACTGCACCGTATCCTTTTCATGCTTTTCTTCCTCTTCTACTCAGTGACGGTCATGGGGAACTCGGTCATCATTGTGATTGTGTTGACAAGCGTCTGAAGTACTTCTTCCTTGGCCACCTCTCTGTGCTGGAGATCCTGGTCACATCCGTCATTGTCTCCATATTGCTCTGGGGGCTGCTGCTCCCAAGGTTACAGACAATCTCTCTGAGTGCCTGTGTGACTCAGCTCTTCCTGTACCTCGCCATGGGGACCATGGAGTTTTCTTTACTGGGAGCAATGGCTGTGGACCGCTATGTGGCTGTCTGTAATCCACTGAGGTACAACATCATCATGAATACCACACCTGCAACTGGATAGTGATCGTGTCCTGGGTGTTTGGGTTCTTCTCTGAAATCTGGTCTGTCTACGCCACCTTTCAGTTCACCTTCTGCAAATCCAACGTGTTAGATCATTTTTACTGTGACAGAGGTCAGCTGCTCAAACTGCCCTGTGACAATACTCAATTCACTGAGTTTACTCTCTTCTTAATGGCCATTGTCATTATCATTGGCTCACTGATCCCTACAATCGTCTCCTACACCTACATCATCTCCACCGTCCTCAAGATCCCCTCAGCCTCTGGTCGGAAGAAAGCCTTCTCCACCTGTGCCTCCCACTTCACCTTTGTCATCATTGGCTATGGTAGTTGCTTTTTCCTCTATGTGAAGCCCAAGCAAATGCTGGCATCCGAGTACAACAAGATCGTGTCCTTGCTGATCTCTGTGGTGACACCCTTCCTCAACCCTTTCATCTTTACCCTCCGGGATGACAAAGTCAAGGAGGCCCTTCGAGACGGTGTGAAACACTGCTACCAACTCCTCAAAGACTCGCTCTTCTCAGAGTCCATGTCAGGTGGAACAGCACCCGCTAGGGATTCTTCCAGACCTACCTGGGAAGCCCTGTGTCCCCTCTTATCATAATCATCACTGCCAAAGCAGGTGAGCAAATTCCACACATGTATTGGCAGTAGAGGAAGCAGGTAGTGGAAAACCCTGTCTCTGCCAGTAAGACTCTCACCACATCTGTCACAGTTGAGTTCAAGAACAACATCCTAGTGGTATGGTAGGAGCTAAAGTGAAGAGCCATGCACACTTGTGTGGTATTTCTACTAGCCCAATTAGTTTGCTCAGAACCACCTCCAAACATGCACTTCCTGGGAGGCAGGAGGTTGGAGGGAGGTGGTGAACTAGGTCCCAGTCAGGGAATACTGACAGAAGCCTCTTGGTTTTTCCATCAGAAGTTGCTAGCACTACTCTAGACAGTTCTGCCAATTCTTATCCAGATGGCCATACACAGTTATAAATGCTCTAAGAGTTGAGCATAGGTCACAGCATCCTGGTCCATTGCTCCTGAGGGCATGTGTTTAATCAACCTAGTGTATGGAAAGGAGGATTAGTCATCATCTTGTCGATCCTGGTATGATGTAGAAAGTGAAAACATGAGAAGACAGGATTGGTGTAGATGGGGGTGTTTTGTTTGATCTTCAGAGTGTTCCTTAAGCTTCTCCCCTTTGTGATGGGTAAGCAAAGGAGGTAAATTAGAATGGAATAATTCTACAGATATAGCACATCCAGTGTTTCACAGTGCTTCCACCATTTCTACCTGTTCAGGTGCGTGGACCTCATGCTTCTTTGCCCCACTGAGCCTCTGCTCTCCATATCCAACTCCATGAGTTCCCTTTCCAGAGATTATCTCTGCTAGCAGAATCAAGAAAGTAAGAGGCTAGCTCCTTGAGTCTGACATCCTGGAGGATCCCAGGGGAGGCTGTTGGGAAATGCTGCTATAGGAGTCTCACATTTCCTTAGTGAAAGGTCTTTGAAGGATGAAAGTCACTTGGAAGATGACACTGGGCCATTGTGTCAGCCTCACCCTAACTCAGCTGTGTGGCTCCCAAGTACAGTATACCTGACAACTTCCTATCTAGACAGAACGCAGGGCCATCAGAAGCTTCTGGGACACACAGCCAACAGGGTCGTCTCTCCCATCCCTGTTCCGCTCATTAAGCCTTGTTCATGGGACTGTGCTGGCCTGAGCAATGCCTTGTCTCTAACTCAGAAAATGGAACAGGTTGCCTTCCACTGTTCTGGACAAAGGTCCTGTCTGATGGAGCCTTCACTGACCATGGAGAGCCTCAGACTGGCCATGTGCTATTCCGTCCTTCAACTCCTGCCTCTTGCTCCCTGTTCAGCCATGTCTTGCCCACCATCTTTCCTGTTCCTTTTCTTTCTCCTTCATTTCCAGAGCCCTCATATTTCTCTCTTTCTCATCAATCCTTAGTTCACCTTGGCCCAAAAGCTCACACCTCCCTCCGTGGTTCTGTTCCAACTCCTTCCTTCACAGCCCTCACCCACTGCCCAGCTACCATCCCCACTGATTTCTAGTCCTCTCCTGATTCTCAGGATCCATGTTTGAATGACCTGAGCTTTCTGTCCATTTTTTCAAAGACATGCAGCTAAAGAGTGAGTTGGTATGTCTCTCTGAGGATGAGTCTGGAAGATGTGTGGGAGGAGAGGGAAGTTCCATAGAAGGGCTCACAAAAAAGAATTATAAGTGAGGGTTTAAGTTTTTCTCCAGTGGAGCTCAGCTTTTCTCTCTGGTCTTAAATCCTGAATGTAGAAGTTCACTATTTGTGACACTTAGATTTTGTATCCAGTTGGCTGTGCCAGGGTTCTCGTAGGTCACAAGGAACTCCCCATGATATGATCAAACACAATGTAATCAATTTCTGGATGGAACCTCACATAACATATCCAACTCTGTGATCAGTTAGCAGGTATGGTGTAGGAGAGAGAGGCCCCCCCCCCCACCACCCTTGGTAAGTCACAACCTTGATATCAGTGGGAAAAAGATTCCTCCCAGGTGCAGCTTACTCCTTTGAAAGCAGACTCTGTGGGAAAGGATGTCACTTCTTCTGCGTCCTCATCCTTGTGATAGGTAGGTTTATTGTGCCAATGGGGCCTTCATAGGAACATGTGACCAGAGTTAAGTTAGGTAGTAGTTTGATTGGAGGGTGACCGAGATAAGTACTTTGCAAGGTTAGCATCCCATCTCTCTTCTCCCAGGTGATCAGACCAGCATGATGCTGCTTGAGCCATTTCTTTGTCTTGACCCTGTGCTTCAACCCACGGGTTGAGCCACCCCATGGAGCTGGTCACCTTGCTGTGCACCAGAGAGCTTGAGACTCCGCCGAGACTTGCTTCGCCACACTGCCGGTGCACGCATTGATAGAGCTGGAGACCATGCAGGTCTGCTTTGCTTTGCTCCATCACTACTGACTGTTGCTGACCCATCCTGCAGTCTGGTGCCTGCTGAACAACTCTGCCGGTCTTACATGAGGGCAGACTCCGCTGTCTGCTTCCTTAACTTTGGTCCAACAGCCCATGCGAGTTAAAGGATGTTTCGGATATTAATTGTTCCATGAAAGTGAGTTGAAATTGAGCTCTCTATATTGCTGTGTGGAATGAATTGTTAATTAATTAACAATTAATTAATTGTTCTATTCATTCTTGCTGTGCAAAGCTATACACACACACACACATATATATATATATATACATACTCATAAGCGTCCTGGTTTTGTTTGTCTAGAGAACCATACATAAAACAATTGGTTCTAGAGAAACAAGGCCATAAGCATGGGTTTCTTGAATTGGTCCTGCAGCCTGATTAGGCTTAACAGTACTGAGAATGTTGCCTCTATCTGACTCCTGGTACCAGTTATGCTAGGCCCCCCAATCAAGCTGGAGCCTCATTAAACTCTGCCCAAATATTCCCATGGAGACATCGTTCATGCAATAAAACCATCACAATCCCAAAACCAGATCCTCCTGCCATATGGCCTGCTGACACCAGGAACTACCAGCAGACTGGCAACACTGTATTCATTCAACTTTGCATCTGTCAGCCTGTGGAATCCCTACTTTGTCTCCAGGCTTCCTGCTTCATCAGTCTCTCCAGCTACATGAGTCAGGAGAAGGCTCCAGCTTCACATCTGACCTATGGGCTTGGACCAGACCGGACTTACATTCTTCTCAATTGTGTGAGCCAGGTCTTGATGTAAATTTCTTTCCATAAACATATACATCTAAATGTCTTTCATTTGGCATCTCTGGGGAATTCAGCCTAACACATTATTCCTTTGTGCCTAACTCAGAAGCCAAACTAAATGTGGACACAGATGCCAATGCTGTCCCTGCTCTGGAAACTGGCCAGCACAGCCTCTTTATTTGGAAGTTCTCATCTCCTAAGCTTCTGGTACCTCTTGGAGAAGAATGCAGAGCATACTAAGATACACATACCATGGAGTCCCGTTAGCTTTATGCTCTACCTACTTTCTCTCTCTCTTCTCCACTAGGGAAGTATAGCTATCAAGACCATCTTCGTTAACCTGTGGTACCCCATGCTTTCCTTACCCACACGCTTGAACAGATATATGACATATAAATATGTGTGTCTGTAATTATCTGTTCATCATGTAGCATCTTTTGAACGTCACTTGTAATATTAGAGATTGAATGCAAAAGTGGTAAGTGTCAGCAGTGTCATTTCAGTAGAATGAAATGAACTAGATTATAAAATGGTTAGTGGATGTGGGGTTCTAAGGTTTATACGGCATACCACATTTTCTATGAACGATAGTCAACATATCTTGTGACCAAGGAAGTAAGCCCCTGAGTCTAGCTATTTCAACGATCAATGTAAAATTCTGTTGCTCTCCCACAATGAGAGATTTCCTTTGATCAATTTGGCTTGAAACAGCTTCTACTTCCATTTTGATGTCTATTGTAATAAATGCTATTATAAACAAACAAATGAGAATATATCCTAGAAAGAAATTTGGGATCAGTAAATTAATATTACAGTTGACTACGATATTTAATTTTAGATTGATTTTTCCTCTCTAACACGCTATAATTAAAAACATTTCTTTCTGTTCTTTGCTCTTACGAATCCTTCATTGTTTTCAATACAATTATGTTGCCCAAGAATATCTGCTTCCATTCATCATAAGGATAACGAATCAAGTTTTCTTTGATTATTTTTGCATATGGAAATGATTATTCAGTTGTGAAATTTGTGATCATAAGTCATAATGATCTGCAAAATATTTCAACCATTAAAATAGACTTTGTATTTTACCTTCTATTGTGAAATCATCCATGTCTACAACTTTACATATACATGTCTATTCATATATGAGAAAAATCTTTCTTTCTGAGTTTTTAAACTTAGTTATCAGGTTGGAAAGGAATTGCCATCCTTCTCTACAAATATTTGCATTTATGACGTTGGGATGACCCCACACTAACCTCTTCAGTGCCCTCACACAGCCTTCATTAGGCATTTACACATGGTGAAGGAAAATCTATTGATAATTCTTATACACCTTTCTTCTCCTCCTTTTCTTTTTCCTTGTCTGTGAAGGATTTATGTAGTAGGTGGCGATGTAAAACCTACCTCTGGTCCTCAGTGATGCCTCCAGATTACTCTGTCATTTACTTGTGTGTTTCTCGTGCTTGCATCAATTGCGGACTGGGTGGTCGTCTGTATCCGACAACTTGGGTAAGCGTTCCTGCTATTGATAGGTAGACACCTGTACGTGTCTTGGAATTTACTTCTGAGAGGACGGCTCGTCTGATGAAAACTCTGGAAATACAGATTCCACGCGAACAACATAAATACATACTCTAGAGTTTGGGACATCGCTTTCAACTTCTCTTTAGTTATGTCCGTTTCTCAGCCGTTTTATGTGAATTCGCATGCCGTTCAAGCCCATGGTTTATACAGATATTTTAAAGTTCAGCAATCATCACTACAGTCGATTTCCTCAGCAATGCTTCCTAAGGCCTCCAGAATGGGAGTGTCTGTCCAGCTTGTTAATGCTCAGTCACTGTCCATATATGTCTTCAGAAATGCCCATCAGTGAAGAGAGATGGGGGAAATGTGTGCACTAGCTGAAAAAAGCTCGCTGCCCTAGAGACTGTGCTGACTCACAGTGACCCTAGGGGACAGGGCAGAATGGCCTCTGTGGGTTTGGGAGACTGTGTCTCTTTACGGGAGTAAAAAGCCCATCTGTCTTCCAAAGAGAGGCTGGTTTCCAACTGCTGACCTGGCTAACTGAACGGTAGGGAAAAAACACCAACTGCTTCCAGACAATCCCCTGCTCTGCAGTGTGCAGCCAGAGTAGGTGCATGCAGAGCACATGGTGTGGGAAAGGCATGGTCTGACCTTCTCGCTGCTCCACTGCCTATCTTTGTGAAACCCTGTCAGCCTCATGTGGAATGAATGGTCTCTGCACTTGGAAAAGCCAGCTCTGCACACTTCCCGTGAATGATGAAGTGCCAGATTTGCAATTCCTGCACTAGTTTGACAAAATTGGGTAAATTGCTTGACAAGTTTTCCATCCACTGACAATACACATCTTAAGGCAACACTTGGGAAAACCCAGAGATAAAATCATCATGATACAGACAACTGATCTTCAATAAGTGTCCAAAAAGTATCAAATGGGAAGATGTCCTTTTCAATATGTGGCGCTAGGGAAAAAATGCTTACATATTTACAGAAAAATGAAGCAAGACCCTTACCTCACTCCATGCAGAAGAAAAAGCTCAAGGCAGATCACAGACCTAGAGTTAAAACCCCCAAATATTGGGCTGAGCCCCGGTGGCGTGGTGGTTGTGCGCGGGACTGCGGCCCACTGGGACGGAGGTTCAATTCCAGCAGTGGGGCTGGGCCTCCTACTCCCACCACTGGAAAGCAGTGATGCCCCCCCCCAAAAAAAAAAAAACCTCAAATATTAGGACTATCAATGACGGAATTGGAACAAAGCTGAAAACTTTGACTCAGGCGATACATAGTCTATCAGAAATTGAGAAGGACACAAACAGAGGAGGCACAAATTGACCAGTGGGATATACTAAAGATAAAACACCGTGCACATCAAAAGAATTTGCCAAGGGAGTAATAAGAGTGAGCACAGACTGGGAAAACATCTATAGCAATGACACATCAGACAAAGGCCTTATTACTAAAATTTACAATACTCTGCTAACTTACAACAAGAAAAAAAAAGCAATTGTCTTCTGAGGAGGTGGGCAAAGGACCTGAACAGAAGTTTCTCAAGGGCAGAAATCCAAAGGGCCAATAAATATATGAGAAAATGTCCCATATCTTTAGCCATAATAGAAATGGAAATTGAAACAGCTATGAGATATTACCTAACACCCTCAAAAATAGCCAACAATAAAAAATCAGAAAGTAACAAGTGTTAGAGGGGTTATGCAGAGATAGGAACTCTTACCCACTGCTGGTGGACCTGTAGTTATGTATAGCCACAATGGAAATCAATTTGGTAATATCTAAAACAGATGGAAATTGAACTACCATAAGATCTAGCAAGCCCCCTATTGGGCATATATCCAGAAGATACAAGAAACAAGACATCTGTTTCCAATGTTCATTGTGGTGCAGTTCACAATTGCAAGGAGTTGGAAATAATCCAAATTTCCATCAAGAGATGAATAGATTAGAATCTGTGATACATACATACAATGCAATACTACACATTGCTTAAAAAACAGTGATAAATGTATGAAGCACATCACTGCATGGGGATAATAGGATGAAATTATGCTCAGTGAAGTAAGCCAAGCACAAAATGACAAGTACAACATGAGTCCACTGAAGTTGGCTCAAAAATCCAAAAGGGACCAAGGAAAGAAGCTACTGTATGCATATATTCTTGGGTTGAGGTCCAGGTAATGTGGCAGGGGCCAGACTAAGCCCAGAGATACATATGGTAGCCAACTAAAAAGGAGGGGTAAAAGAGGCATGGGTAGCTGGGGCAATGCGGCACTAATCCATCCAAGAGGAGGTTGTTGTTTATATCTCCACAGGGAAAGAGGGGCCAAACTTTAACCCGGTGTTCCAAGACAAGAATGCAACTGGCATGAAGCAGGGAACCAATAGAGAGGTCTGAGGGGCTGGCCCCATTACCAACTAAGTGGATAGTCCCCCGCCCTCAAGAAGAATTCATTTCAGAGGACAGTACTGAAGCACCAGGAGAGGGTGATCAGAGCACACAGGAACCAATGAGGGGGGAGGAAAGAGTGAAGCACATCTTGGCCCACCAAACACTGAGGACAATATTTCTCCTGTGAGCAGCCAATCCACAGAGAGGACTATAGAACACGTCCCACCATGAGATACAATGTTCCTTACCCATAGCACCACAGAGGACAACACTGGAGATACACGGTGGGAACTGTGCCCACCATGGCTCCACCACACAGAGGCAAGATGCTGGGGGTGTCCAACAGAGCAGCAAGGCGAGCAGAGCAATGAAGTCCTCAGGGAACACCACACGTAGCTGGTGGGACCAGGCCGCAGTGCCCCATCTGACTTGACCGGAAAATACTCTGTAAACAGCAACAAATAGACCTTGAACAATTTATAGACTTTTCTTTTTTTGTTGTACCTGTTTTATTTTCAATTGTTTTCACTTTGCTTTGCTCAGTCTTGTGTTTGTGCATATTGTTTCTGCATGTCTATCTGAATGAATAGGATAGGTGAACAGGATAAACAAACTGGAAGGGAGAACAATGGGATAACAGTTCAGCGGGGACATGGGAGAGGGGGTAGCAGGGGAAAGGAAGTGGATGCTAAAAATTCAGGGACAAGGAAGCAACAAGTGCCCAAAAAGAAATGGCATGAAGGGTGTAACAGGTCTGTCAGAGCTTGGTCAAGAGCAATGTGGCCAAGAGGAATTACTGAAACCCAAATGAAGGATGAATATGATAGTGGGACAAGAGGAAAGTAAAAGGAGAGAGGAAAGAAGTAGGAGGAAAGGGCATCTATAGAGCTCTAAATACAGACATGTATGCATGTAAATGTATGTATATATGACGGTGGGAAGTAGACCTATGTACATGTATTTATAGGTTTAGTATCAAGGAAGCAAATGGTTGTTGGGCCTCCACTCAAGTACTTCCTCAACAAAAGAACACTCATTATAATAATCCAGCACTCTGAGGTGCTCACTTTGCCAGCACCATCACTGAAGCCAAAGCGGGTGCATAAGCAAATGTGGTGAAGAAAGCTATCAAAAGATATAGTGTCTGGGATATTAAAGGCTTGAAGATAAACAAGCAGCGGCCTAGCTGAGAAACAACAAAATCCACATGGAAGAAGCACACCAGCCTGTGTAATCATAAGATGGAATCAGGTATTGGGCATCAAAGACCCAGAGCAAAAAATAATGTGAATGGGGGGAAGGGCCAAAGTGGTGGCCTATAACCAATCTGTAAGCAGTTGGACATCCACTTACAGAAGGGTCATGAGGAAAAAATGAGCTTGTTAGGATATAGTATAACACTGATGAAACATACAGCTTTCCACTAGTTCTTTAATATTCCCCTCCCCCTAACGTGACCCTAATTCTATCTTAAAAATCTGGCTAGACCAGAGCATGTACATGAGTACAGATAAGAGTTGGAAACATAGGGAATCCAGGACAGATAAGCTCCTCAGGACTAATATTGAGAGTAGCCATACCAGCAGGGAAAAGGGAAGGTGTTGGGAGAATGCGGTAACCAATCACAATGACCTATCTATAACCATCTCCTAGGGGGGGTGGACAACAGACAAGGAGGTAAAGGTCTTGCAAACAGACAGTTGCAAGACATGAGAAAATAATAAGGTATAAATTATCAAGGGTTCATGGGGGGAGGGGCAGAATGGAGAGCTGATACCAAGGGCTCGGGAAGAATGAAAATACTTTGAAAATGATGATGTAACATATGCATGGATTGTGATAAGAGTTGTATGAGCCTCCAATAAAATGATTTTTTTAAAGCAACACTTGGCCTATCTGTATTCAAACTATCAGGAATAGGGCCTACAGATAATCTGAAATATTGTATTATATTTAATTTGGTGCAAAGAGTTGGCTATACTTTCTCACATATTAAAAGTATTCAAATTACCAATGTTATTTTGGGCAAGATGTAGTGGGTAGCTATAGTTTGAGATGTGACCTCTCAAAATGGATCAAATTGATGAGCAAATTCAGGTAAATCCCACAAATTTCCATTTTGTGAGGATCCACACACTTTATTTCTTCTCAAGAATATAATCCATGTCCAGAGATCAATAACAACAGCAGCAACACATTGCAAAACAGCTTCCCAATAATTACTTCCTTTATTAACTTTTATTCCCATTTCATAATTCCTAGCCAAACCCTTTGCCATTAAGTCAATTCTGACCCAGAGCATCCCTGTGGGAGAGACAAGAACGACCCCATGGGGTACTCAAGGTTGTGTCTCTGTGGAAGCAGATTCCCATGTCATTCTCCCACAAAGCAGTATCAAACCCACACCAATCTCATGAGTATGAAGACCTAATGGGGCAGAAGAGAAAGGCCCCAGTGAGTTTCTACGTCAGTAAATAGTTAAAAGAATCGACAGCCTCGTCTTTCTCTCATAGTGTAGCTGGTGATCTTGCAGTTAGCGAACTCAACTATTGATCTTGCAATTAGCAAGTCAAACAAGTCAAACTATTGATCATGCAGCTCAACTTGTAGACCAATACACTACCAGAAATCCCATACACTGAGCCATGAGGGGGTTCCAAACATTAACCTTTTACTTAGCAGCCAAGAGCACTTTGTGACTTAAGTCAAACCATGTGTGAAGTCTAAATGTGACAATGTAAAATTTCTGTGAACTGAAATATTTTTCAATCATCTTCAGCATGTGAAAGTTGCACATGGAATAAAGAAGACCAAAAGAAAATGTCTTCATTGGAAGTACAGTGCTGACAAAGAATGTTGAAAAAAACCATTGTCTTCCAAAATAACAAGCAAATCTCTCTTGAAAGAAATACTGCCACGGTGGACCAAGGAGGTTGGGATTTAGTCTCGTGGACTTTGGGCAGATACTCTGGAAAGAGCAGTCCCTGGAGGACATCGTGGTTGGTGAAGTAGAGGGGCAGGAAAAGAGAAAGACCTTTGACAGGATGGGATGTTGTGGTGGCTGCAACAATGGGCGCACGCACAGGAGCGCCTGTGAGTCTGGCTCAGGAGGGTGCCGTGCTTTGTCTGTGGCTGGTGGGGTCACTGTGGTCTGGGACTGACTCCTAGGTACCCAGCAGTAAGCACCATCGTAGTCCACTTTTACTAATTGCAAAATTTATCCACAGAAATTAAAAATTACATGACTCAGGATGGAAGAGTTCTCAAACTAAATGACATACAGAGCTGCCTGATAAAAAACACAGCTCTCCTCCCCCCGCCCCCTTACCTTTACACCTTAAAAATATTTTACAGAAACTTGATGGCTTACCATGCATATTTGCAGCAATTTTAAAATACAAATATACATCATTTTATTGGGGACTCTTTTAGCCTTTATAACAATCCGCACATCAATTTTATCAAGCCCATTTATACTATTGCTGCCATCATGCTTTAAAAAATATTTTCTTTCTAGTTCAGCCCTTGGTATCAGCTCCTCCTTTTTCCCTTGCTCTTGCTCCGTCCTGCCCTCATGAACCCTTGAAAAGTATTAATATTTTCAAATTTTACACCATTCACTTTCTCCCTTCACCCACCTTCCTTTTGTTCTTCCCCGTGGGAGTAGGGTGGTTATATGCTGATCATTACCATCAGTTTCCTTTTTCTCCCCCTTCTCTTCCCACCTCCCCCTACCCTCCTGGTAGTGCTACGCCCATTATTCTTCCTGAGGGGGTTTTCTGTCCTGGATTCTGTGTGTCAAGATCTCTTCTCTGTACTAGTGTGCATGCTCTGGTCTAGTAGGACTTGTAAGCTAAAACTAGGGTCCTATCGTGGGGTGAGGAGCTGGAGGAGAGCATTACAGAACCAGAGGGATGTGCATTTCGTGGGTACTATAATGTACTCGGACTGACTATTTCCTTCCTGTGTCCCTTCTGTGAGGGGATGTCCGATTGTCGACAGGTGGACTTTTGCCCTTCACTCGGACCCCCTGTGTAGCATCCACATGACAGTTTGGGGTCTTTTGATGCCCTGATACCTGATCCTGTGGACACCTCTTGACCACACTGGCTGGTGTGTTTCTTCCATGTGGATTTTGTTACTTCCTTGCTAGATGACTGCTTGTTTAGCTTCAAGTCTTTAAGACCCCAGACGGTCTATCTTTTGATAGCAGGCACCATCACCTTTCTTCACCACATTTCCTATGCACCCATTTTGTCTTCGGCAATTCTGTCAGGAAGGTGAGCATCACGGAATTCCAGGTTATTAGAACAAGGTGTTCTTGCATTGAGGGAGTAACTGATTAGAGACCCAATGTCCATCTGCTACCTTAATACTTAAGATATAAATATATGCATATAAACCTATATCCCTATTGCTTTATATCAATATATTTACATATATTACCTCTATAATCGTCTTTTGCCTCCTAGTTCTTTCCTCTACTTTCTTTTACTTTCTTCCTGTCACACTATCATGCTCGACCTTCATTCGGCTCTCAGCAATTCCCCTTGGCTACATTGCACTTTGTGGTAGTTACATAATCTGGTGTCAACTTGTAAAGCAGTGGAGTCTTGCATGTCAATCAGGTAACAGCTTGAAGACCTCATTTGGGGGGTGCCACGAAGATAAACAGCTCCCTGGAGATCAGATACACACTGACTTTCTGTTCATATTTCTGATGATAAACCAGATCTTGCTAGGGTGAGGAAGCCAAAGCCCTGGAGCTGGAAGAATTTATAGACTGGTATTGAAAATATAGGCTAATATCAGACTTATGGACTTGATCTGGGTTATTTCCTCAATATACAATTGCTTTCTAGTAAAGAGTTCTTTCTTAGACACATGTTTATGATTTTGTTTCTTTAATCAACCCAGACTAACACATTATGGCACCTTGGGAGTGAGGTACTACAGAAACAAATCATAAAAATGGAGAAAAGATGCTTGTTTGACTTCTGCCTCATACTAGTTTTTCTTCTTTGACTAGCCAGAGGTCAGATATGACCAGGCAGTTTATTGGGGTGTTTGCTGCAAAGAATATAGGAAGACAAGTGAGTTTACAAGGTCTCTATTTTCATACTTCCCCATAATCATTTATATCAATCATTGGATCAACAGTAATGAGCAGAAGAAATTGGTATAAACAAAGTAGAATCAGATACTAATCTCAATTCTTAAAACAGACAATTTCAATCCTTAAGTATATTTTCTTTCCTTAAGTATGCTATCTTAATCCTTATCTAAACTATTCTATTTAGTCAAAATATAGAATTAAGCCTCTGACAGCATCAGGCCAGAGTCAGGCTTACTGTCAGCCATGTTCATCTTCTGTCAGCCATTTTGTCTAAGCAGTTCTGAGAAATTCAAGGGATGATTTTGTCCCCCGAGCTCAAAATATATATTATTCACATTCATTTTCAACATTTCACACAGGAATAACCCAAGACTACAACCAATGAAAAGAATCAAAACTTTAACTCCCTTTGGACTTTCCATAAAACAAACCAGTAGACCGCATGGATCCATCTGACCTCTGGCTAGTCAAAGAAGAAACACTACCATGAGACAGAAGTCAAATAGTGTTCTCAATGTTCACAATCTGTAGTTCTAGCAGCCCACTCCCAAGATACCACACTGTATTAGTCCAGTTGGTTAAAGAAACAAATTCTTGTATGTGTATAAGAAAGAGGTTTCTATACGAGAGCAATGAGGTTTGGGAGTAGAAAGCTTCATTTTTATCAGGACTGCTTTTCAGTCCTACGATTCACTGTTTCGTCAACTGAATCCTGGGGATACTTGTGAGGGGACAATGACTACACACATTGAACCTATGAGAAAAAAAGGGCCCAGGAGAGGTAAGAAGTTTGCCAAAGTTGCATCACTTCTATCAGATTGGATACTAGGGAGAGTCCGGCAGCAGCACTCATCGCTGGCGTGAAGGAGAGGGAGCAGGACCTTTGACCCATTGCTGGTGGGCGTGTGAAATGGTGTGGTCCAGTGAGTCAGTTAGGAGATAACCAATAACCGTGAGCTGTGCATTTCCTGGTCCTACCTTTTCCCCAACTTGGTTGGTCATCTCTTTGTCTCTATTGAGTCTACAAATGAGAGGAATTCTTCAGTTCTCACATCATGTTTTCAATTTCTAAAATTTTCATTTCATTCTTTCTTATACTTTTTTCCTTTATGCTGGCATTTCCTTCCTTGGACCCATCTTCTACTTGTAATAAAATGGCAGCATTTGATCCCCAACTTCTCCAGGAAGAAGGAGAATACTCTACTTCAGCTGCCCAAGGCCAATACCCATGAGGCAAGAAACAGGGAGGCCTCCACCCCACCTTCCACACTTCCTTACAAATCCTGACACCAGCCATCGTTTCCTTTTCTAGTTCTTCTTAGGCTGGAAAATTCATTGCCATGGAAATAGGTTGCAATTCAGGACTAGAGATGCCCACGTTGCAGTTCTTCAGTTAGGACAGCCTCTTCCCAGCCTCATCTTCAGGCAAGGCTCACTAAGGTCCTTGGCCACCACGAAATCAGGATCATGCATTAAAAACTCTTTCTCTTATCTCAACTATCAACATCCCCTCAGCCAAACCAAGTCACAAGCTTGTGTTGATTCAGTAGAGCAGATGACTGCCGTGCCTTCTCTCCTGAAGTTCACCACGAAGCCACACATCAAATATTGGACACACCCATGGCAGGGAGGGAGCAAAGAGTGGGGACCAGTGGTGTATTCTACCCCACAATGACAAGAGTGGGCCGCTCAGAAGATGTATGTAGACCAGACACATACATTGTTACTTGTATCTGTGCGATGATGTCAAATCTTCATACAGCCATCGAGGCCGTTGACCAGTCCTTGTGCTGGCTGCAAGGATGGTTGTGTAGACAGAAGCCTCCTCCCTGAGTTGTTGTCTCCAGTCAATGAAGACAGTCTGGTGCAGGTGAAGGAATTTTCCCATCCCCACCCTGCCCTACTGCCAAATTCCCTAATTTGTTGTTTTTAAGACCTTGCCCGGGCACGGTTCAAAACAGACTTTCTCATAAAACCCCTCATGCGTACAAATGCTCTCTTAACATTCCTGGACTGCCAGCGGTTTCTCCCACCTGGTCAGCACTCAGTACCGATCTTCTGTGATGAGTCACCGGGTTTAAAATCTATTTTCCCTTCGTCAATGTTCTGTAAAAGCTAGTGGGCTCTATCCTAGAATTGACGTGAGCATGACTAAAGCTTTCCTTTCCTGTGACCTTCACCTCTCCAAGACAAGGGCGTTGGCAGCAGTGCAGAGGACAGAGAAAGCTGCTCTGGTTTTGGGAGGGTCAGCAAGGCTGGGGCCTCTACACACAGCAGCAGCTTGCTGATGGACCCACAGAGCTTTGGGAATCTGCTTAATGTGGCAATCTCCATCCAGTTAGCTAAAATAGCTCCATCTTCCTTCTGAAGGATATTTATTTCCTAAAGCTAATCTTCTCTTTGATGCTACATTAATACAAGTTCTTGGTACCCCCACTGTCTTGGGTTGTGTTCTCGAGAGGCAAAACCAATAAAGCATATGTATGCATATACATTTATAGGGGGGAGAATCAACTCAAGGAAATGAACCATGTGATTGTAGAGAACCGCACAGCTCAAGTCCCTGATCAGATGTCAGCCTGGGGGCTTCTGCCGACTGAAAAAGCTGCAAGGCTGACTAACCGGAAAGTGGCAGGTAAGGCAGCAGGCTGCTGGCTCACAGGGGTGAATTCACAGTGAGCACACGGGCCAGTAAGCTTTGCCAGGTTGCTCGTATGTGGTGGATGCAAGTATGCCCCTTGAGGAAACTCCCCTTACCATGGCTGGGCTGATCATATCAAAGCCCTTCATGGCAGGATTACATGACATTACAAGGTGGGGGATGGCAGCATCGTTCCACAACTGGCACGCCATGGAGAAGCATGGCCCAGCCACATTGTCACAGAACTTTAGCCATCGCCC
Source organism: Nesogale talazaci (assembly GCA_004026705.1). NCBI lineage: Eukaryota > Metazoa > Chordata > Mammalia > Afrosoricida > Tenrecidae > Nesogale > Nesogale talazaci. The sequence goes on along the minus strand of PVJH01027184.1, from coordinate 1,605 downwards.
TTGTGCACCATCCCTCACGGAGTCCCCTCATGGCACGCACCCTTCAGCAGTTGTGAGTTGGCCACGCACGACTTTCAGCTGGTTCTCCTTTAGGAGCTTGACCTTGGCTGAATAGGAACCCCTCACCCAGGAGGTTTATACCCTGAATCTCCCCGGGAAAACCCAGAATCCCAGATGAAGGGACACAGCAGTACAAGTATACAAGCTCCCGGTGGCTCTGAACATTCCCTGGAAAACTGGGAATGAGTGCTCCAAGGCGGCACTGTGGAAAGTGTCCATGTGTGGGACCGAGGCACTGTTGGAAAAGACAGACTGTGTCTCGTGATATGGAAAACTGGCCAATCTCATAGTCTTAGGATGATTATAATTGTAATTCGTTCTCTTTGGTTTAAAAAGGGTACCGTGTGTTCATGTTAATTTGGATAAGAAGATGGAGGGAGCTGATGGAGACAGAGTGGCTGGAGGGTGAGTAGGTCTCATGAGAATTATCCATACAGTTGTTGCTGATGAGTTCATTTGCCGGCTGTCATATGGGTTGTCTTCATTCGTGGTGAATGCAGCTGCATGGAGCATTCATGAACAAGTCCTTGCAGACGCATGCTTGCGCTCATCTCAGGTAAGTCGCTTCAAGTGGAATGTGGATTTGTGTGGTGAGGACATGCTCAACTGTTGTTATCTGTACCACCGGCCGTGTGAGAGCGTAGGTGCCCCACTGCAGTGCCTCTCCGATTCTGCAACTTGGAGCTCTGTGTGCTTTCTCATCAAGTTGAATCCTCCCCGACACAGGTGACCTTGTGCACAATGAGACAAACCAGCGACCAGCCCTGCGCTGTCCCTGTAACAGCTCACCAGGAAGGCCGCTGTGCTTACAGGTGAGACATTGGTTGGTTTTTGAAAGTAGATTGTGAAAGAAAGAAAGAAAGAAAGAAAGAAAGAAAGAAAGAAAGAAAGAAAGAAAGAAAGAAAGAAAAAGTAGATTGTCCAGCCTCTTTTCCTAATCTCTCTTGCTCTGGAACAGTGGTTCTCAACCTTCCTAATGCTGCAGACCTTTAATATAGGTTCTCATATTGTGGTGACCCCCAGACAAAAAATCATTGCGTTGTTACTTACAACTGTCATTTTTACTACTGTTATGAATCATGACGCAAGTGGTAATGTGTTTTCTGGTAATCTTAAGTGACCCCTGTGAAAGGGGTCTCATCTCACAGGGTGAGAACCTCAGGTGTGGAAATTCTTCAAAGCCTGTTCAGTAGCTTCTATTGTGAAGTGAGGTCGAATCAGTCCCGACTCCTCACCACCCCATGTGCAGCAGAACAAAACACCACCCAGCCCTGCACCATCCTTACCCTTCTTCTTATATATGAGCCCATGGTTGTGTCACCTCATCAAGCTATCTTGTCTGGGGTCTTTCGTTAGTCTGGGTGCATTAGAGAAACACATCCACAGAAATGCATACGTATAAGAGAGTCTTATAGAAAGGGTAAATGTACATTTAGAAAGCAGCCCAACCCAGTTCTGCCACAGCCCTAAGTCCAACATCAGCCCATACGTCTGGCACCAATCTACAAGGTCCTCCTCAAGCTCCCAAAGCACACACAATGATGC